>JACEEZ010023275.1:0-7500 GCA_016584305.1 Chionoecetes opilio
GGGGGGGCCCCCCGCCTAACTGAGAGAGAGAGAAGGAGAGGAGAGTGAGAGGAGACGAAGGAGTGGAAGAGAGAAGACGAGAGAGAATGACATACACATGCCACACGCAGTACACACATAACTACTGGCTTTCCCTCCATAAAAGGGGGAGAGAGAGAGGAGCACGAAGAGAGAGTGAGGAGACGATGAGAGAGAGAGAGCGAGCAGAGAGAGAGAGAGAATTACTGCCTTAACCGTATTACCTTTTAACCATCGTGTAATTAAAAACTGATAAATAAAGAGAGAGGAGAGAGAGAGAGAGAGAGAGAGAGGAGAGAGCGAGAAGAGAGAGATGAGAGAGAGAGAGAGATGAGTGAGAGAGAGATTAAAGAGAGAGAGAGAGAGAGAGAGAGAGATGGAGAGAGAGAGAGAGCGTATACTGCCTTAACTATCTACCTTTAAACCATACTGTGTAATTAAGAAATAGAGATAGAGAGAGAGAGAGAGAGAGAGAGGAGAGAGGAGAGAGAGAAGAGAGAGAGATAGAGAGAGAGAGAGAGCTGGAAAGAAAAGAGAGAGAGAGAGAGAAGAGAGGAAGAGAGAGATGAGAGAGAGAGAGAGAGAGAGAGAGAGAGAGAGAGAAGAGAGAGAGACATACCTCTTTATTCTCTTCCTCCTCCTTAAAGAGGAGAGGAGAGAGAGAGAGAGAGAGAGAGAGAGAGAGACATACCTCTATTCTCTTCCTCCTTAAAGAGAGAGAGAGACAGACAGAGACAAGAGAGAAAAAAAAAGACATACCTCTTTAGTCTCCTCCTTAGAGAGAGAGAGAGAGAGAGAGAGAGAGAGAGAGAGAGAGAGAGAGAGAGAGAGAGAGAGAGAGAGAGAGAGAGAGAGAGAGAGAGAGAGAGACATATACCTCTTTATTTTCCTCCTCCTTGTAATCTTTTCTCTCCTTCGTCGTCATCAACTGTTCTTTGATTGAGGCAACGCTGGCTGGACCCGTTGTGGTGGGGGGGGCGGGGGCGGGGGCGTGGGTGGGGGTGGTGGTGGTGGAGGGTGGTGGAGGGGGCGCCGAGGAGGGGGCGGTGACGGGGGGCGCAGGGGGGGCGGCTGAGGGGGCGGAAAGGGGGGTACCGCCACCACCACCACCGCCGCCACTGCCCGCTTCTGTCTTGAAGAACATCTCCCTCTTGCTTTGTAGCTGTAAAGAGGGGAGAAGAGGGTTACTGAGGGGAAGTGAGGGGAATAATGAAGGGGTTTGGTGGGGGAATAGAGGGGGGGAGGGGTTTAGTGAGGGGAATTGAGGGGAAATGGTTCGTCCTTTTTCGAACTAAATTGGCTCACCCCTCTTTTTTATTTTATTCTCTTACTGTCTTCTTTAAAGGGACTGGCAACTAGGCGGGCTGTGTGTACCCATTTTTGTCGTGCCCTTGGCCAGTCCTTTGTCATGTAAAAAGAACAAAAAATAATAATAATAAAAAAAAAAAATCAAGGTGTTTTAATTTTAAGGTAAAAAAAAATAAATTAAAAAAAAAAATAAAAAAATAAAGGTGTTTTAATTTTAATGTAAAAAAAAATTATAATAAAAAAAAATAAAAAAAAATAAAGGTGTTTTAATTTTAATGAAAAAAAAAAAAAAAAAAAAAAAATAATATTAAAGGGGTTTTAATTTTAATGTAAAAAATAAATAAATAAAATAAAATAAATAAATAAAGGTTTTAATGGGGGAAAATAGAGGGTTTATTGGGGAAAAAGAGGGGACATAGGGGGGTTTATAGGGTGTAGAGGGGGGAAAGAGGGGATATAGGGGTGATACAGAGGGGAAAAGAGGGGTTTGGTGGTGATGGTGGTGTAGGGAAGTGGTAACGTTGGTGGTGGTGACTAGGAAATGAATCATAATATCAACACGTCATAAAAATTATAATAAAAATATCACTCACAGAAATTAAGAACAAGAAAACGAAATCTAAATTCATAACAAAACATTTAAAATTCTAGTTTTTTCTTCCTCTCAAAAGAAATAATGTTTTTCTTGAGGTGACAGAAGGTGAGGAATGAGTCATAAGGTGAATTAAGGTGTGTTGACTCTACCCGAGGTGCTGAGGTGGCGTGTTGGGGGTAGGTGGGGGGGGGGGTCTAAAGCTGGGAAGGGAAGGAAGGGTAGTGTGAGAATTCTGGGTAGGGGAGTGAAGGGGGTAGAGAGAGGGATTCTGGGTAGGGGAAGGATTCATGGAAGGGGTAGGAGGGTCTGGGTGGGGAAGGGAAGAGGGGGTCTGGGTAGGGGAGGGAAGGGGGTAGAGGGGTCTGGGTGGGGAGGGATGGACAGTTGGGGTCTGGGTGGGGAGGGGCAGGACGGTTGGGGTCTGGGAGGGGGAAGGAAGGAGTAGAAAGGGTTTGGGTTGTGGGGAGAGTGAAGGGTCAGGGGGGGTCTGGGTGGGGAATGGAAGGGTCAGTTGGGGGTCTGGGTGGGGGAAGGGAAAGAGAGGGGTCTGGGTGTGGGAGGGGAAGGACAGTTGGGGTCTGGGAGGGGGCAAGGAAGGAGTAGAAAGGGTCTGGGTGGGGAGGGGAGGACAGTTGGGGTTAGGAGGGGGAATGAAGGAGTAGAAAGGGTCTGGGTGGGGAGGGGCAGGACAGTTGGGGGTCTGGGTGTGGGAGGATGGACAGTTGGGGTCTGGGTGGGGGAAGGAAGAGAGAGGGGGTCTGGGTGTGGGAGAGTGAAGGGTAGAGAGGGGTGTCTGGGTGTGGGAGAGTGAAGGGTCAGAGGGGTGTCTGGGTGTGGGAGAGTGAAGGGTCAGAGGGGGGTCTGGGTGTGGGAGAGTGAAGGGTCAGAGGGGTGTTGGGTGTGGAGAGTGAAGGGTCAGAGGGGGGTCTGGGTGGGGGAGAGTGAAGGCAGTTGGGGTCTGGGAGGGGGAGGGAAGGGGGGGAGGGGGACTATAGGTGGGAATGGGCAGCAAGCAGTATGACTCAACACTTGCAACTCAGGGGTTTCTCTCTTCCCCCCCTCCTCTCTCTCTCTCTCTCTCTCTCTCTCTCTCTCTCTCTCTCTCTCTCTCTCTCTCTCTCTCTCTCTCTCTCTCTCTCTCCAACCATTTTTGCACGATTTTCCATTTCCTTGTTTTCCCTCCTATCCTATTTATCATTGCTTCGTCTTTCATGTTTTGCGTCAGAATAAATATAAGAAAGAAGGAAAGAACGTGAGGTCAAAGAAGGAAAGAAGGAAAGAAGGAAAGGAAAGAACAGGAGAGGAAAGGAAGGCACGTGAGGTCAAAGAAAGAAAGAAGGAAATGAAAGAACAGGAGAGGAAAGGAAGGAACGTGAGGTCAAAGAAAGAAAGAAGGAAAGAAGGAAAGGATAGAACAGGAGGATAGAAAATTAAATGAAAGGAAAGAATATGAATTAAAAGAAAGAAAGAAAGAAAGAAAGAAAGAGAAAGAAAGAGGACCAGTAAATTAAATGAACTGAGCTAACATGCAGTGACCCGGAATTTTACAAAGGGATTACCAGAGAGAGAGGAGAGAGAGAGAGAGAGAGAGAGAGAGGAGAAGAGAGAGAGAAGAGAGAGAGAGAGAGGATGAGAGAGAGAGGAGAGGAGAGGAGAGAGAGTGACAGGGCGAAATATCTAGGAGGAAGAGTAGGGTTTATAGGATTGAAGGATGGAAGGAAGGAAGGAAGGAAGGAATGGAGGGAAGGAAGGAAGGAAGGAAGGAAGGAAGGAAAGAGGGATGGAAGGAAGGAAGGAAGGAAGGAAGGAAGGAAGGAAGGATGGAAGGAAGGAAGGAAGGATGGAAGGAAGGAAGGAAGGATGGAAGGAAGGAAGGAAGGAAGGATGGAAGGAAGGAAGGAAGGAAGGAAGGAAGGAAGGATGGAAGGAAGGAAGGAAGGAAGGAAGGATGGAAGGAAGGAAGAAAGGAAGGAAGGAAGGAAGGAAGGAAGGAGGCAGGCAGGAAGGAAAGGTACAAACTGGCACCAGGAGAGAGAGAGAGAGAGAGAGAGAGAGAGAGAGAGAGAGAGAGAGAGAGAGAGAGAGAGAGAGAGAGAGAGAGAGAGAGAGAGAGAGAGAGACTACTAAAGTGGATAGTATACGTAGTTTCAAAAAAAAGTTTAAAAGTTTATATTTACAAACTAGTCACGAAATATAAATAAGATAAAAAGTCGAACTTAAACGAGACGATAATTTAATATAAAAAAATGAATGAAGTGATAATTTTTTTCAGAGATGATTTGATGAAAAAAATAAATCTATACAATGAAAAATGAATAAAATAATAAGTTAGGATGACATTAGAGCATTTAAAGGTACATATATATATACCATTAATTTGTGTATCAATGACGTGGCTATGAAGACTTAGAATACTAATACTAGACGGAAACGTAAACACAGCTGCCAAACCCTTAAAAAAAAAAACACAAAAAAAGTATAGTCATTTGTAGATTTAAAAACCGTTTATATATTTTTTTTTATCATAAGGAACTGACAAAAAAAAAAAAAAAAAAAAAAAAAAAAAAAAAAAAAATTACCCGCTAGCTGCCCACCAGTCCTTATAGAGTGGGAAGTAGGAAATTTTTAAAAGTGGGAAGGCCAATTTAGTTTAGGGTGTGGTTTTTTTAATATCATTTTGTGTGTATGTGCGTGTAATTAATCGTCCTGTGTGTGTGTGTGACTGTGTGTGACTGTGTGTGTGTGTGTGTGTGTGTGTGTGTGTGTGTATGTAACTCCTCCTTGTGTGGGGTGCGTATGGACTGTGTGTGTGTGTGTGTAACTCCTCCTTGTGTTGTGTGGTGTGTGTGTGTGTGTGGTGTGGTGTGTGTGTGTGTGTGTGTATGTGTGCGTGTGTATGTAACAACTCCTTGTGTGTGTGTGCGTTGTGGTGTGACTGTGTGTGTGTGTGTGTGTGTGGTGTGTGTGTGGGTGTGTGTGTGTGTGTGTGTGTGTGTGTGTGTGTGTGTGTGTGTGTGTGTGTGTGTGTGTGTGTAACTCCTCCTTGTGTGTGTGCGTGCGTGTGACTGTGTATGAGTGCGTGTGTAACTCCTCCTTGTAGTGTGTGTGTGTGTGTGTGTGTGTGTGTGTGTGCACGTACCGAGCTGCTGGAACCTTTGCGGAACATGACGCCGAAGGTTGCCGAAGTTACACCACCACGACGCAAAGAAAATGGGACACAACACCACCACTTTCGCGCCACAATCACTTCACTTTCGCGCCACAATCACTTCACTTTCCCGCCACAATCACTTCACTTTCCCGCTACACACTTCACTTTCCCGCTACACAACACTTCACCTTCGCGTTTTTTTTTTTTTTCTATTACCAGGAAAATTAAGTCCACCAAATAATAATAATAATAATAATAATATAATAATAATAATAATAATTCGTTAGCAGTGTTTCTTTACCAGCGCAACAAACAAGGTCCATCCCACGACAATAATAATAATAAAAGTAATGATGATAATAATAAATCGTGATACTGGTTTACTTATATATATAAAAACTAGTAAATATAACAAGTAACAAGTTTTTTCGAAGGTATCACTTAAGACAAGAGAGATATATAGTTTGTAGTTGATACGTTACTATCTGTATGTGTGTGTTTGTCTCCCTCTCTCTCTCTCTCTCTCTCTCTCTCTCTCTCTCTCTCTCTCTCTCTCTCTCTCTCTCACACACACACACTTCAGTCCCGTCACTAAAACCCTTCACTATATATTCATCACACTGTTCAAATCACTGTAATAATAAATAAAACAGTGAGTCTGTTCTCTCACTGTCTGACTGGCCACTGTTTTGTCACTGGCACTATTTGAAAGGCACTGAGAGAGAGAGAAAGGGGGAAGGGGGTGAAGGGGGGTATCAGTGCCCCCCCTGCCCCCCAACCGCCCCCCCCTCCTTCTCCCCAAGCGTAGCACCGGATGTGACGCAAGATAAACATTTCCGTCATTATAGACACCACGTTCGGATATCTGTGTGTGTGACTGTATGTGTGTGTGTGTGTGTGAGAGAGAGAGAGAGAGAGAGAGAGAGAGAGAGGAGAGAGAGAGAGAGAGAGAGAAGAGAGAGAGAGAGAGAGGGGAGAGAGGAGAGAGAGCGAGAGACGAGAGGAGAGAGAGAGAGAGAGAGAGAGAGAGGAGAGAGAGAGAGAAGAGAGGAGAGAGAGAGAGAGACTGTGGTGAGAAATAAATTGTGTGTGTGTGTGTGTGTGTGTGTGTGTGTTGTGTGTGTAGTCATAAACACGGAAAGGATTACACGAAAGGTTTATTTCTTCACACACACACACACACACACACACACACACACACCCACACACACACCACACACACACACACACACACACACCCACGACCTAACACTCGAGGGCAGGGTTGCGCCATTACAGCCCCAAGAAGCCAGCCCTCATCATCACAGAGGTCATAAAAATAAAAAAAATAAAAAAATAATGACCCCCTTCACATTTCCAAAAATAACACTAATTTTGCCCCCTTTCCCACCACCTACCACAACATGCTACCACTTTCCCACCACCTACCACAACCTTCTACCACTTTCCCACCACCTTCTACCACTACCTACTATCCCCCTACCACTATCTACACTACCACTACCGCCTACCACCTACTACCACTACCTATTACCACTACCTACTACCCCCTACCACTACCTACCTACTACCTATCTACTACCACTACCTATTACCTATCTACTACCACTACCTACTACACTACCTACTACCTCAACCTACTACCACTATCTACTACCACTACCTACTACCTATTACCTATCTACTACCACTACCTACTACATTACCTACTACCTACCTACCTACTACCCCCTACCACTACCTATCTACTACCACTACCTACTACCACTGCCTACTACCACTACCTACTACACTACACTACCTACTACCCCCCACCACCTACTTCCACTACTACTACTATTTCTAAATCCTAAACCACTATAACTACTACTACTATTTTACAGATCAAGGCCAAAACTATCACTACTACTATTACTATTTTTTACTACATCACTACTTACTTTTGTTTCCTCACCACCACAACTACCACCACCACCTACCACTACTACTTATATTTCTTATCCCATTACTACTACTACCACTACACAGCTATTTCACTAAACGAGGTCATAACTATCACTACCACTACTACACTACCACTACTATTATTATTTCTAAATCCTTAACCACTACCATTACTACCACTATTTTCAGAACGAGGCTAAAACCACCACTATTACTACTACCATTACTACAGCTATTTCAAACGTCAATAACTGGAACACTACCACTACTATTATTATTATTATATTATATATTATATATTATTATATTATATTATTATATACTACTACTACTTACATTTACATACCAGACCACCCACCACCACTACTATACTACTACTACCACACCACCCCCACCACCACACCACTACACTACATTACTACTATACTACTACAATCACCTACCGACCACCACCACCACCACTACACTACTACACTATACTACT
>JACEEZ010023275.1:12500-22500 GCA_016584305.1 Chionoecetes opilio
TTATATTATAACTACAATATAATGTGAGGAAATGAGGAGGAGAGAGGAGGAGGAGGAGGAGGAGGAGGAGGAGGAGGAGGAGGAGGAGGAGGAGGAGGAGGAGGAGAGGAGAGGAGGAGGGGGGGAGGGAGAGGAGGAGGAGGTATATAGTTGTGCAAAATCTAAGACGATGAGAGAGAGAGAGGAGAGAGAGGGGAGAGCATAGGTGATGAGAGAGTAGAGAGAGAGAGAGAGAGAGAGAGCGAGAGAGAGAGAGAAAGAGAGAGAGAGAGAGAGAAGGGGTCAAGCCAAATCAACGTCTACTGCAACACGCCCCTCTCCCTCCTCTCCTTCCTCCTCCTCCTCCTCCTCCTTTCCTCCATACATAATACCTTAGTGGAGGGAAATATTCAGACTCCACCTCCTCCTCCTCCTCCTCTCTTCTTCTCCCTCCTCCTCCTCCTCCTCCTCCCTCCTCTTCCCTTCCCTCCTCCTCCTCCTCCTTTCTTCCTTGGCTATATATCACAGCACCTACCCAGCAATGGTCAGGAGGAGGAGGAGGAGGAGGAGGAGGAGGAGAGGAGGAGGAGGAGGAGGAGGAGGAGGAGGAGGAGGAGGAGGAGGAGGAGGAGGAGGAGGAGGAGGAGGAGGAGGAGGTGGAGGAGGGAGGAGGAGGAGGAGGAGGAGGAGGAGGAGGAGGAGGAGGAGTGTTAGCCCCTCCTCCTCCTCCCTCCCCCCCCCCCCTTTTTTCTCCTCCTCCGCCCACCTGTTCAATTAAATAGGTTTGGAGGGACTCGAACCTGTGACTGCGTGTCTTTATAATGACCTGTGGCATTACTAAAGTGTGATTAAGGTGTGTGTGTATTTATTTTTCCTTGTGTGTGTGTGTGTGTGTGTGTGTGTGTGTGTGTGTGTGTGTGTGTGTGTGTGTGTGGTTGTGTGTGTGTGTGTGTGTGTCTTGAAGGTCATATCGAAAAAATTCCTTGAGGATGGGGTCTGTTTCGAGGAGGAGGAGGAGGAGGAGGAGAAGGAGAAGGAGAAGGAGGAGGAGGAGGAGGAGGAGGAGGAGGAGAAGGAGGAGGAGGAGGAGAAGGAGGAGGAGGAGGAGGAGAGGAGGAGTAATAAATTTGAAGTTTTTATTCTTCTACCAAAATAAAACTGGCTATTTCTTTCTCTCTCTCTCTTCTCTCTCTCTCTCTCCCTCTCTCTCTTTCTTTCTTTCTCACTTCTGGGTGTCTCTTGAAGGTTGAGAGCCACTTTAACCATGCATTTTTCTCTCTCTCCCTTTCTCTCTCTCTCTCTCTCTCTCTCTCTCTCTCTCTCTCTCTCTCTCTCTCTCTCTCTCTCTCCTTCCCTCCATTAAATACAAACAATGAGTATAATTAACTGTCTCTCTCTTCCTTCTTCATTTCCATCTTTGTCTTTCCTCCCACGCCTCCTCCTCCTCCTCTTCTTCTTCTTCCTCCTCCTCCTCTTCTTCTTCCTCCTCCTCTTCTTCTTCTTCCTCCTCCTCTGTATCCCTCCTCCTCCTCCTCTTTCCTTCCTCCTCCTCTTCCCCATCCTCCACCTTCTCTTCTTCCCACGCCTTCCTCGTCCTCCTCCTCTTCTTCCACCTTCTCCTCCTCCTCCACCTCCTCCTCCTCTTCTCCTCCTCCACCTCTTCCTCCTCCTCCTCCTTCTCTTCTTCCACCTCCTCCTCCTCCTCCTTCTCTTCTTCCTCCACCGCCACCTCTTCTTCCTCCTCCTCCACCTCTTCCTTCTCCTCCTCTTCCACCTCCGCCAACGCAATTTTGAACACAAAACTCCGAAAGTAATGACACAATTATACACGTCCTTGGTTAGGCCGCACTTGGAATATGCCGTTCAATTCTGGTCGCCCTGTTTCGTAAAAGACCAAGCCAAATTGGAATCAGTGCAAAGAAGAGCAACCAAACAAATTCCATCTCTGCGAAACTCATCTTATGAAGAGAGACTGCGGAAACTTAATATGTTTTCCTTAAAGGATCGTAGAATCCGTGGGGACTTGATAGAAACCTTTAAGATCCTAAAAGGTTTTGATGTCATTAATCAAGAGAACCTATTCGAGCTTTCAACTCAAGTGACAACAAGAAATAATGGTTTAAAACTAAACGGTCAACGTTGTATCACCGATCTCCGTAAAAATTATTTCAATGTTAGAGTTGTTGATCGATGGAACAAATTACCAGCAAATGTTGTTGAAGCCAGCACAATAACTACATTTAAAAACAAACTTGACGCGCACTGTTAAAGTAAATGGGTATGATAGTGCCCTGCGAATTTATATATAGTCCCCGGATTAGATTAGTTGTAGTGGTAGTTGTAGTTAGTATATTTCATATCCTATCATTCTTCACTACGAAACTTCCATGTTCCTATCTTCTTTAGGGACATGGTATAATTTTCCAACTGTCCTCTTACAAGTAGTTGATAGTTAGTAGTATGTAGTTCAGCAGATACCCTCGTTATGGTCCAATAGGTCTCCTGGTGTCTGTTACTCCTATGTATTCCTCCTCCTCCTCTTCCTCCTCCTCCTCCTCTTCTTCTTCCACCTCTTCTCCTCCTCCTCCTCCACCTTCTCCTTCTCCTCCTCCTTCTCTTCCTCCTTCTGCTCCTCCTCCTCCTCCACTTCTTCTTCTTCTCCTCCTCCTCCTCCTCTTCACATGACTTCACATACGAAAAGAAATGTGTATGTTGGAAATGCAATCTGAAGAAGAAGAAGAGGAGGAGGAGGAGGAGGAGGAGGAGGAGGAGGAGGAGGAGGAGGAGGAGGAGGAGGAGGAGGAGAAGGGGAAGAGGAAATTATTATACACACGTGACACACTGGTCATTTGGGAGGAGGAGGAGGAGGAGGAGGAGAAGAAAAATTAGATACAAGAAAGAGGAATTGAGAAAGAGGGAATAATGAGGCAAGAGAGGAGGAGGAGGAGGAGGAAAAGAAGGAGGAGGAGGAGGAGGGGAGGAGGAAGAGGAGGAGGAGGAGGAGGAGGAGGAGGAAGGAGGAGGAGGAGGAGGAGGAGGAGGAGGAGGAAATGATTAACAAAGCACGTGTTTCTCTGGTCATTTATTTTTTTTGGAGTGGGAAAAGAAGAAGAAGAAAAGAGGGGGAAGAAAGGGGGAGGAGGGGGAGGGAAGGAGGAGGGAGGAGGAGGAGGAGGAAAGAAGGAGGAGGAAGGGAGGAGGAGGGGAGGAGGAGAGGAGGAGGAGGAGAGATAAAAGAGGAGAAAAATAATGACGTAATACTTTTTCCCCCCAAGGTCAAACACACACACACACACACACCATATGCGTTGAAGGGAACAGCGAAGTCGTGTTTGTCTAAGTGTGGTAGTGAGAAGAGAGAGAGAGAGAGAGAGGAGGAGGAGGAAGGAGGAGGAGGGAAGGAGGAGGAGGAGGAAGGGAGGAGGAGAGAGGGGGGAGAGGGGGAAGGAGGAGGGAGGAAAGAAGAGAGGAGGAGGAGGAGGGGAGAGATGAGAGAGGACGGGAAAGAGGACGGAAGGAGAGAGGAGAGAGGGGAGAGGAGGAGAGGAGGAGAGAGGAGAGGAGGAGAGGGGAGAGGAGGGAGAGGAGAGGAGAGATGAGAGAGGAGGAGAGGGAGACGAACGGAGGAGAGAGGAGGAGAGGGAGAGGAGAGAGGAGAGAGAGAAGAGCTGGAGGGAGAGAGACTGAGAGGAGAGAGAGAGAGAGAGGATGAGTCACCCAGAATAAAGAGAAAAAAACACGTCCCAGACATTACCGTGTGTTCTCTGGAAGGATCAGAACACAAAGGAATACAAAGGAATAACAAAGAAAAACAAACAGCAGTAGAAATGTTGATCCTTACGAAGAATTTTATGATAAACAAAAAAAATAGGATGGTAAAAAGAGAGAGAGAGAGAGAGAGAGAGAGTAGAGAGAGAGGAGACTGAGAGAGAGAGAGAGAGAGAGAAGAGAGAGAGAATGAGAGAGGAAGAGAGAGAGAGAGAGAGAGAGAGAGCGCTTCCCTAGACGATACGTATATATATCTAACATTAGCGTTTATTGATTATTGGAGGGACGAATGGAGGGAGGGAGGGAGGGAGGGAGGGAGGGAGGGAGGAGGAGGGAGGGAGGGAGGGAATACATAGGAATACATAGGAATAACAGACACCAGGCTAGCTATTGGACCATAACGAGGGTATCTGCTGAACTACATACTACTAACTACAACTACTTGTAAGAAAACAGTTGGAAAATGATACCATGTCCCTAAAGAAGATAGGAACATGGAAGTTTCGTAGTGAAGAATGATAGGATATGAAGTATGCTAACTACAACTACCACTACAACTAGTCGATCCTGGGGACTATAATATGCATTCGCAGGGCACTATCAATACCCATTTATTTTACAGTGCGCGTCAAGTCTGTTTTTAAATGTAGTTATTGTGCTGGCTTCGACAACATTTGCTGGTAATTTGTTCCATCGATTAACAACTCTCACATTGAAATGGAAGGAGGGAAGGAGGGAAGGAGGGAATGAAGGAGGGAAGGAGGGAAGGAAGGAGGGAAGGAAGGAGGGAGGAATGGAGGGAAGGAAGGAGGGAAGGAAGGAGGGAGGATGGAAAAGGGGAGAGAGGGAGGTAAAAATAGAGGACTATGAAGGGAATGCAACTGAGATGAAGAGAGAGAGAGAGACGAGAGAGACGAGAGAGAAAAGAGAGAAGGAGAGAGGGAAAAGAGATGAGATTAAAAAAAAAAAAAAAAAAAAAAAAAAAAAAAAAAAAAAAAAAAATTTTTTTTTTTTTTTTTTCCACCNATTTTTTTCGTTGGCATTTTTTTTCAAGAGCTAAAGGAGGGGTTTTCTACAGGGTTTAGAAAAATTTATTCCCAAGACTGCCCCTGCCGTCTAATCCAGTTAATTACTTAAACCCGGGGTCTTTCTGCCCGCCCTGTCCTATTTTGACCGTCTTTGGGGGACACACCCAACGACTGAAAAACAAATAATATTTGTTTGAAAAATTTTCCTACTAACTTTTAATCAAAATGCCTTCAATTAATTACTACTGTCTTAGGTGTAAGGGGAGGTTTGCAAGCGGATTTTATTAATTCCCTTACCTGCAGGCGCTGTACGCTAACTGAGGCTTTGTACGCTAACAATTAATCGCGCGAGAAAGAGAGTTCTTAGTGAGAAAAATATTGACGAAGCGTAGTAATATGTTTTTAATGAATTTGAAATTAAAATATCAAGTAGCCACCTGTCCGAAAAACCCCTCTACCCCCCCTCCCCCCTTCTCCCCCCCTCTTCCCTTCCTCTCCCCCCTTCCCTTTGCCCCTCCTCTTCCTTGATTCCATGCTTTCGCAAACTTCCCCCCCCCTCACCCCCCCGTGTTTCACCTAATTACCGCTTTTCCCCTCATTCCTCTAGCTTCCATGTCCCACAACTCCTATGCCTTGCTTTCCCTCCTCCCCTCCTACTCCCCTCCTAAATATTTTGGAAAAAGATAAAAAGATATGGGGTTTCGTACTCAATAAATATTTTTAATGCGGTATTTATTAAAAAAAGAGAAACTCCTTTACCAGAACCAGTAAACATGTATGCGGACTCGAAAGGGATAGACGGGTTTTATAGGAAAAATTTAAAGTAGACGAAATTCAAAGTATTTGCTGAAGCTTTTACCCACAAAATCCCCTAGGTGGACGAAACTGCCGCGCTACTTTGCGAATGTCCAGTCAACTTTCGCGCCCCATTTTAAAAATTATTTTCAATAAAACGCTAGGGGGCAAAAAAGTTCCTAGTATGTGGGAAAATTTGCAATGTTACACCGATAAAAGAAAAGGGGGTTAGAGCCAACAAGAATTATCGCCCAAATTTGTCAACGTCCCTGTTGTTAAACTATTTGGGAAATATTTTCGGATAAAATAGTGTCTTTTTTCGATGAAAAAAATCAATATACTAAAAATTTTACTGTATTTCGAAAAAAAGAGATCCGTTAACTAACCTACTGAATTTTTTTTAATTTATTTTTCAACTGGACGCAAAATTCCCTTTGGAAAGTAAAAAACCTTGATTTTCAGAAGCCTTCGAATATTTTCCCCTGGACTGTTGACCAAAACAAGGGCACATTGCTTTTGGAGAGCAATTATGTTCATGGATTGGCATTTGCTTTCAAATGTAAACAACATGTATAATAAATGGCGAGGCATTGTTGGTTTTAGATTTACTAGTGGGGGCCCCGGGCCGGTCTTGGGTCCTACTCTTTTTTTTAATATTCAACGTCGGACTGCGGGCTTTTATCTAAAATATCAAAATCTCAGATGAAACCCAAATTTGGCGGTAAAATAATCTAGAGAAAACTGCAATCATACAAATGATCTCGCAAACTATCAATTGGGGATAAATGGCTATTAAAATTCAAAATTTCCGAAAGTAAAGTAATGCATATAGGGAACGATAAACCCCCAAAAATAACTATCAAAAAATAAATCGTTAAATTTAAATACAGAAAAGAAAATGTTTTGGGGGTCATCATCAGTAATAAACGGGAAAACCAGTCCGCTTTGCCTAGCGCCGTAAGAAAAAATTATGATTTTAACCCTTTTTTAAAACGAAATTTTAAAATAAAACTTCGTAAGTAATGACAAATTTATACCCCGCCCTTGGGTTAAAGGCCGCATTTGGGAAATTTATGCCGTTCAATTCGGTCGCCCTTTCGAAAAGATCAACCCCAAATTGGGGAATCAGTGCAAATAAGGGGAACCAAACTTATTCCATCCCCGGGCAAAATTTTCACTTAAAAAGAGAGACGCGGAAATTTAATATTTTTTCCCAAAAAAGGATCGTAGAATCCGGGGGGGACTTGATAAAAACCTTTAAGATCCAAAAAGGTTTTTGAGCCCATTAATAAAGAGAACCCTACGTATTCGAGCTTTTCAACTCAAGTGACTACAAAAAAAAGGGTTTTAAAACAAAACGGTAAAGGGGTTTGAAATCACCCCGATCCCAAAAAAAATTATTTCAAATTTAGAGTTTGATGGTGGAAAAAGTTCCCAAAAGCAAATGTTGTCGGAGCCAGAAACAAAAAAACATTAAAAAAACCGACTTAAACCCCCGCAGGTAAAGTAAATGGGTTTTGATAGTGCAAATTCGTAACTATTCCCCCGAATCAATTAGTTGTAGGGGTTTAGGGGGTAGTTGTGGTTAAAAAATTTTTTCATACCCTATATTCTGCACTATGAAATTTCCTTGTTCCAACCCCTTATAGGGACATTGTTTTCTTTTTCCCAACTTTTTTCCCACAAGTGGGTTAAAGGGTTAGTATTAGGGTATTTCAGCAAAAAACCCTCGCTAGGGACCAATATTTTCCTGGGGTCTTTTATTCCTTTTTAAATCCTATGAAACCCTTTCCCGGGCTCCCCTTTCCCTTCCCCCTCCCCCCCCCCTCCTCCCTCCCCCCCCTTCCACCCCCCTCCCCCCTCCTATCCCCTTCCCCTCCTCCCCTTCCCCCTCCCCCCCCCCCCCCCCCCCACGCCCCTCCCCCCCCCCTCCCCTCCCTCCTCCCCCCCTCCCCCAACCTCCTCCTCCTCCCCCTTCCCCCCCTCCCCCCTTCCCCCTCCTTCCTCGTTTTTCCCCCCTTTCCCCCGCCCCCCCCCTTCCCCCCCCCCTTTTTCCTCCCCCACCTCCACTCTGCCGTTTCCCCCAAACCCCTCCTCATTCCCCTCCCCCCTCCTCCCCTCCTCCCCCCCCTAACTTTCCTCCCCTTTCCCCCTCCTTTTCCTCCTCCCCCCCCCCCCCCTTTCTCGCCCCTTACCCCCAACCCTCCCCCCTGCCCCCCCCCCTCCCTGTTTTCCTTTTTCCCTGCACCTTTTTTCCAAGTAAAGCGGGGGTTTCGTGACGACCCGGCAGCAGTTAAGGCCCCCCTAACGATCACAACCTTCAACAAATTTCAGGTTTTGGCAAAAAGAAGGAAACGTCCCAACCAGATGATCGGTTTACTCCCAAATTTTTTTTCCCCAGGATAGCTGGGGAGTTTTTTTGGGAGGGGCACAAAATGGGCAAAAAGGGAAACGCTCGTTTTCCCAGGACCCGGGCCGACATATCACGGGAGCCGCGATGAGTCACCAAAAAACACTAACGATAACACTCTCATGTCATTATAAAAGGAACCAACCCACGTGTACAGTAAACGGATCGAAAGTTTAAAACGGGGCAAGTAACAGGTAGTTGAACCGGAAAATTTAAGACTAAAAAATAATCATTCATTATTTCAGGAATTTCCCCCCGGGCTAGGAGGAGGCCCAAAGCTTTTTAAAGATAATCGTTCAGCGCAAAATTCCAAAAAAGGGTAAGGTTCCCTTTTTGGCACAGGGGAAGTGACTTTTACCCAAATTTTGGGGTTTAAATTTTTACGAGGATCCCATCCTGTTTTAGGGATTCCTTCCTGTTCGGGGATGACGGACTCCAAACCCCAGCCCCGTTTGGGCCCTGCCGGGTTAGGAAATTTTGCCCAAATGAAAAGTTTTTTTCTTTCAGATAAAAAAAAGACGGCGGGGCGGCAGACAGCATCACCTTAAAACCCCCTTTTTTTCCCCAGCAACGCGGGTTTCGTTTCCCTTTTCCCCCAAAAAACCAATCAAAGTAACTTTAAACAAGCGCTCTGTTACCGTGGACCCTTTAACCCCCCTGCCGTATACCCTCGCCCCAAAGGGTTTCCCAAAATTATCAAGGGAAATTTAAAATTTCTCTTCCAAAAAATGCCCCGAAAGGTTTTTTTGAAAGCGTAAAAGAATTATTAGGGATTTCGTTGGGTTTCCGAAACGCCAAAAAACGTTTGTATCACTGAGAAAATGGGGTCAAAAACCATAAAATAAAAATTTATTATTTTGAAATAGGGCCTTCCAGGGGTAAAGACATTCCTAAATTGTCGTACGCATAAAGCAGGTGGAGTTGTCATTCTTTACATTAAAGATAATTTGCAAGCAATCTAGATCGATAAAGTAATTACAGATCATTATGACTCACTCTACACAAAGAATAAGTTAAACGGTAAATTGCTAACTATTGGGACAATATATCGTCCTCCCAAATCAAATGCGGAAGTAGATTGCCTCCTGTATGACGAGATAAATTCAAGAATAATAATGATACAATTATATGTGGAGATTTTAACCTACCTCGTATACTGGAATACAAATTATGCTGATAGAGTAGGTATGCGATTGTTTGATATGGTAAACGAAGTATATTTAAATCAGGCAGGCCGTGAGCCTACAATGGATAATAGTATCCTAGATTTAGTTTTCACTACCGACATTGATCTGATTGAGTACTGCGATATAGGTGAGCATTTGGCAAACAATGATAACAGGTTAATCAGATGCGGCATAAATTGCAACGTAGACATCACAGAAAATTGGTTATTAGCTCCCAATTATATTAAAGCAGATTTCACGAAGATCAGCAGGGTACTAAGCGAAGTTGATTGGATTGACCTACTAAATGGTAATAACGCCGAAAACATGTGTAATGTATTCACAAATAAACTCCAATCGACGATTGAAAAACACGGTCCCATGGTAATAAAACGTTTAAATAACATAAACAGACCCTGTTGGATTACTAATGAGATTCAACAAATCATTGGCAGTAAGCGCCGAGCGTATAAAGCTTACAAGCGATCAAATGCGGACTGCGATTCTAGAGAATAAAATGACGTAAAACGTCGTTGCAAAGGATTAATTAAGTCTAAAAAGCGCGAGTATGAAGAAAAAACTGCAAAGGATCCAAATCAAACACGAATTTGTTCCTTCAACACGTTCGAAGTAACAAAAACGTCAAAACAAGTATTGGGCCTCTGAAAGATAAGAATAACATCTTGGTAAATAAAAATAAGAGTATGGCGTTCGTACTCAATGATTACTTTAATGCAGTATTTATTAAAGAAGACGAAGCTCCATTACCAGAACCAGTAAACATGTATGCGGGACTCGAAAGTGATAGATTGGTAATAGGAGAGATAACAATAGACGAAATATCAAAGTATTTG
>JACEEZ010023275.1:27500-35337 GCA_016584305.1 Chionoecetes opilio
GGGACAGCGCAAGGACGGCAAGCCCCGCACTATCGTTGCCCGTTTCACGCACTTCGCTGAACGTGAAGCAGTTATGAGAAGTGCAAATAAATTAAAAGGGACTCGCATCTACATCAATGAGGACCTTTGTCCTGCCTCCCAAGAAATAGTTCAAAACCAACTCCCTCAACTCCGGCATGCAAGAGAACAAGGAAAAATTGCTTAATTTAAATACACGAAGCTTATCATCAAGGAGAGGACCCATCCACCCAGAACACCTGACACCCAACATGAAGAGGCAACGACTGAGACCGAACCCTTGGACCGTTCAACACTGGCTCAAAACTACGTTCGTCCTATGAACCAGGTAGTGAATGCAGGTGACAAAGAGAGAAGCGCTTCAAATCAGCAGGCCAATGCCCCTGTTACGGACCGTGAGGTGACCTCGCTAGCAATGGACGCTGATAACTCTGTGGGTGGAACACAGCCCACTAGTTCTGGTCATATACCTAGCACAGCAGTAGAGGCTACCGCGGATGGCAACACTGACGCCACTGGTTCAGATGGGGGTGCTACCGCCCGGTCACGCGGAGGTGGCAACAACGAGAGGGGTAAGAAGAAGTAAGAATATACATAGCTGTTGTAATACCTAAAGTAATCGTCCAGACCCATTTTTTCTTTGCATAATTATGTTGAATGTTCATTCGAAATACCTAATCCACAAAACATTATTCATTTCCACGCCTTATTTCCCTAAAAACATGACTTTTGTAAGAAGTGCGGGAAAAACAACATCCCCATCCCAGCCGTGGCGGGAAACTTGCTGGCGGCGTCACACGAGTAAGCCTCCCAGCCCTGCCTGATACAGATGCACGGAAACTAAGAGAAAAATGTAGTACTTGGGGAATTTTGGGTGTTTCTGATATTTTTTTTTGCGATGTGGCATATACTTGCATCCTTCATGGATACAGCAAGAAAGCTGTGATTTTGCAGAGAGCTTAGCACCCATTTCTGACCTATTTGACCATGATAATGTCTATGCAGCGCCTGGCAGTGGCTGGTGAGAGGAGCGCGGCTAGACAATGAGCTTCACACTGCGCTCCTCTCACCCGCCACTGCCAGGCGCTGCACAGACATTATCATGGTCAAATAGGTCGGAAATGGGTGCTAAGCTCTCTGCAAAGGCACAGCTTTCTTGCTGTACCCATGAAGGATGCAAGTATATGCCATATCGCATTTTTTTTTTATCAGAAACACCCAAAACTCCCCAAGTACTACATTTTTCTCCGTGTCTCCGTGCATCTGTATCAGGCAGGGCTGGGAGGCTTACTCGTGTGGCGTCGCCGAGCCGTGGTGCGTCGTCTGCTGATCGCCAGTTTTGTTTTGAGAGCTCGGGGAATCTACAGATTTTGAATGCAGATCATTTAAAAACGGGTGACTGGATGCAAAAAGTGACAACATATTGTTGATATACTCGATCATGGCTATATTTTGACTGCATTAAATCAGGAATGCTGAAATGGTCTGGACGATTACTTTAACTCTTTACTTACATCCCTACTTATTTGATGGATTTTATATTCCCATTTCATTCCTTAGATGATAATGAATTAAATGATGTGTTTGTGCATAACGTATATGATGTTTCTGTTTGTAACTTAAATTACTACAAATTCAACCCGTTAGATTTTCAGTTTGATAGATATGATGATACTGGTATTGACTCATTTTTCAATAATATAAGAAATTCAAACATTCCACAGTATTATATAAAATATATATATTATATATATATATATATATTATATATATATATATATATATATATATTATATATATATATAATATATATATATATATATATATATATATATATATATAATATTAATGACCCAATGGTTCCAAGTGATGACTCGAATATGTTCACTATCTTATCAATGAATATTGCTAGTGTTGCAACAAATCTACAACCATTTGAAAACCAAATTTTACGCTTAAGCCATGTTAGATATGACGTTATTGGTTTTTCTGAAACCCGACTTGATAGTGACATTGCCCCTTTATATGAAATTAATGGTTACACAATGCACTCCAAGTACAATAAACCCTTCATGTTCGCGGGTTTCAGGCTCGCGGATTTGATTACTCGCGGGTTTTCAAACAACCCACCCCCCCCCCTTTTTTTTTTTTTTTTTTTTTTTTTTCTTACTCCCTCCCAATTGCTTTGCTCTCTACAGGGGCCTTATCCGCCCATGTATGGAGTATGTCTCACATGTTTGGGGAGGATCCACTCATAGAGCTCTCCTAAACAACAGGGTTGAGTCAAAAGCTTTTCGTCTCATCAACTCCTCTCCTCTGACTGACTGTCTTCAATCTTTAAATCACCGCCGCAATGTTGCTTCTCTTGCTCTCTTCTACCGTTACTTTCATGCTCACTGCTCTTCTGAACTTGCTAACTGCATGCCTCCCCCCACTCCCGCGGCCTCGCTGCACAAGACTTTCTACTCATTCTCATCCCTATTCTGTCCATCTTCCTAATGCAAGAGTTATTCAGTATCTTTACTCCTTCATCCCTTTCACTGGTAAACTCTGGAACTCTCTTCCTGTTTCTATTTTTCCACTTTCCTATGACTTAAATCTTTTCAAAAGAAGAGTAACAAGACAAGACACCTCCCGAACTAAATTGGCCTACCCCTCTGTTTTTATTTTATTCTCTTACTGTCTTCTTTATAGGGACTGACAACTAAGCGGGCTTTGTGTTACCCATTTTTGTTGTGCCCTTGGCCAGTTCCTTGTGATGTAAAAATATATATAAAAAAAAAAAAAAAAAAAAAAAAAAAAAAAAAAAATATGGGTAAATGAATGACTAATGTCATGCTCGCGGATTTACGATACTCGCGGGTGTATCTGTTCCCTAACCCCCGCGAGCATGAAGGGTTTTTTGTATTGTAACAGGCACGGACGTGGAGTGGTCATGTATGTGTCTGATGCCTATGCTTCTCATTGTCTGCATAACGTAAGTTTTTGTGAACCCTATCTTGAATGTCTGTGTGCTGAGCTATTGTGTGGTAGAGATAGGCATTTCCTAGTTTCTATAAATCGACCACCTAATGATAATATGAATAATTTTATTAACAAATTAAAAGAGTTTTTTTAATATAATGAATGTCAGGCCTATAGTGCCATATATTTGTTTGGTGACTGGAACATTAACTTATTGAAACAAAATAATTCTCATTTTACTGAATTTACAACATTAATGTATACCTTTTCTCTCTTGCCTGCAAACACCAGACCCACCACAGTATCAAACGGCACAGTTTCCCTGATAGATCACATTTGGTCTAATCAGGCTGAGTCAAATTATACTAATTTCATAGTACACTAGCCGAAAAGCCGCCCTACGGGCGAACTGCAGAACTGTCTAGCTCCTGCAGGGCTTTCGGTGGGCCTTCGGCCCAATAATTGTAACACTTGTATTTTAATGATAATATATTTCACACATCCATGAGTTTATCTCTCAGAATAAGTTTTGGGTTATCACAAAATCTGACAAAATATTACTGCAAAGCAGCAGGATAGACAATGTTCTTGGTCTTTTTGTTGGTTGTGAGGATAAAGAGCTTGCTGCCATCTACCACTCTTGAGCATCCAACATAGAGCTGACCATGGGAGAAGCAAGGTTGAAGTAGGTGAAGTCCAACATACTTCAGTGATTGGCCTTGTGACTTGTTGATTGACATGGCAAAGCTGACTTTCACTGGAAACTGAAGTCTTTTGAAATCAAATGGCATGTCTGATGGGATGATTGGAATCTTGGGAATGAACACAATATCTCCCTTTCCTTGTCCAGTGATGATCATGGCCTCCAACAGATGAGGAAGCATCTTCTTGACAATTAATCTCGAATATCTCGCGTAAATATTTTTTCTTCACAATTCTCGCACATACTAAACAAAATTAGGAATAAAAGTAATCGAATCATCCCCAAAGTTGCCTTAAAACCTTTCCCTGCTCGACCTGGTTCCAAACCTGTGCCATATGATGGGATTGCGCCACTGGGGGCGGAACCTATAGCGAACACACACACAGACACACACACGCACGCACACACTTTTGATTATATTATTATAGATACTGACATATCAGATAATTGTCCAGTCATTTCCCGGTTTTTTAAACAGAGCGGCCCGGCACAACCCAGGAAGACTGTAAAAAGGGGGTATTGGCCCCGAGAATATCGGGAACTTTGTTGATGGTATGTCACAGGTCACTTTGGAAAATATGTTAGCTTTTAGTTGCCCTAACAATGCATATGATGTTTTTTGAAAAGCTTAATGAATTATTTCAACATAATTTTCCTTTTAAGTGTCGTAGAACCACAAGAAGATCAGAGAAAAGCCCATACATAACACCAGGTTTGTTTAGATGCATTAAAGAAAATCATCGACTTGCACGACTCGCTGATAAATGGCCATTGACATTTAAAGATAAATACAAACTTTATAGAAATAAGTTAGCCTCCCTATTACGTACTGATAAAAATGAATATTACAAAAGCCAACTTCAAGAAAACCAGTAGGGTGTCCCAAAATGCAAAAGTTTTGAAATGTTGCACGCGCGTGTGTTATTCCGGTTTTTTCATAGTAAAACAGTATTGCGTTGAAATTTTGGTCGAATTGAGATGTATTTAGGGGTCCCGACAAAGTGAACATTTAGGTGACGTGACTCGAATTTCAGAATTTTTCTAAATTTCCACTTTTATTCTCCCTCAGGTTATTAACATGGCAACAAGAGCCGCTAGTAATCCTTGGCTGATCGACAAGGCTCCAATCGATGAAATCACCGGAGCCCGGCTACCATCGAAGGAGCAGGTCCTCCTCCGCTACTACCACCACCACCGGGAGATGGGGAAGACGGCTAGCGGGAGCAGGAAGGCGGTGGTGGAGCAGGTTCTCCCCTTCTGGTCGCGCGCCGGGATTCCGACAACTACAGTAATACACGCCGGCACGAAGCTGTCAAAGCTGGTAAAGGCGTACAATGACCTCAAGAAGAACAAGAACAAAGACAGGCCGAAACATCGTATGGATGAGGAGATTTTCAAAGGAGACCTTCAAGAAATCTTCGACCTCGCACACTCCTCCCCCCCAAGGGGCAGACGTGAAGGACGAGGATAAGGATTTCCTACGGGCAAAAGAGAAGACGAGGGAATAACCATGGCTGGAATTGCCTCGTGACAGCGAAGAAGGTGGAAAAGGGGGGTCCGCGCGAACTCCTCAAGCGCCCCGGAAACGTGAAGACAGCGACATTGCCGGGCTGACGAAAGGGCGGAAATCCCAGGCCAAAGAAAAGTAGCACCCCAGCCAGTCCTGTGTCGACGAGTCTCCCCGGCTCGGGGGACCCGAACCCAGAAAAAAAAAACTAAAACAGTCCGCCATCGATCTCCGTGAAAGGATTTTAAACCTCATTTAAACTTGGGATCGAGAGAAGTTGTCGGTGCGGAAAAGTAACGTCAACTTTCGCAGCTCCCGCTAAATTTCTTGGAATGGACATTGGGAGTAGTGGCCCTGAAAGCACGGTCCATCGAGCACAAATTTGGGGGGAGAGCAAGCCGCCGGGGAAGACGGGGAACGGCGGAACCAGGAGATCTGAGGGTTGGCCCTGCATTGGGCAAAACCCCTCCCGTCCCTCTCTGGCGAACGGAGGACCGCACGCGCCCTCTACGGGGAAAAGATGCCGCCGAGCCCTTTTTTGGGGGTCCCGGGCAAGCTCGGATTGACTGGCAGAAATGGCGAGGGGTTTGAAGGGGGTAGACGAAGGGGGGCGTCAGAGAAAAAGATTCGCCTTCTGTTTCGAACCATGGTTTCAAACACTGGCTGGTGAAAAAGGTGCTTGCATTCGGATTTGAGCAAGAACTCGGAGAAGCTTGTTTTGGTTGGCCTCCCGCCATCTGTCCACGAGGTGATCCTCAAGGATGTCTTCGAAGCCAGCCTCGGCTCTTCCTTTTTTTTTGGCCCGATTTTGGAATCTTCAAACGACTCCGTATCGAGGGTCCTTTGGTTTCCTCGCGAGAGGAGACGGTGGAAATCAGAGGCCCTCGTAGAGTTCTTCGCCACCAATGACACGCCAGCAAGGAAGGACGACGCTTTGGGCCCTTTCCCTGAAGGAGGCTTATGTGAAGAACCATCCCGGAGGACTATGAAGAACTTCCCGTTCTCCTACCTGTTCCTCGGTGGGAAGGTCCAGCCAAACCATTCCGCCGTCCTGGGCTCTCCATCAACCCGGGGGGATGGCCAAGGCCATTACTGCCCCAAGCTTTTGATGCTGAAATCCCAGCTGTCGCACTGGTCGAGAGAAGGCCGGAGTGGAACGATGGCCCTCTTCGTTGCTCTGGTTTTCTGCAAACAAGGCATAAGGGACCGATCTCTGTGAAAGCTCCGTTGAAAGACGTGTCTTCCTCGAGTTCTCAAGACATACCCGACCAAACCGTTGCCAAGGGAGCAGAACAACCCCGCCGCCCCTGTGGTACTTTTCCCAGGAAAAGCGGGGTGGCCTTCTTCGATCAAGGATTTTGTGGGGGGAAGAAGCAGATGGTCAAAGGGATTTTGGCAAGCCCCCCTGAAGAAGGAACTCAAGGATTGGAGGGGAAAAAAGATGAGTGTCTTCCCCCCTCTCGTCTTCGTCACTTCGAAGTCAGGTCCTTCTTTAGAAACTCGACACGGGGGAGGGCTTCCCGGCAAAGGGGCCCCGGGATTGTGGGGGAGGACGACCATTTAAGGGCGCTCGGAAACGGGCACTTGGCCTCATGGTCAACGATGCCCCGGAGCGGGGGATCGGGGCCCCAGTCCAGCGTTACCTGGGGTCCCCGAAGTCGGGCCCCCAGGAGAATATCTCCTCCATTTTGTCCACACCATCGGAAACTTGTGGGCGGGGGGGAAAAAAAGGAGGACCTTCAAAGAAGCCTTTTTGAGGAAAACAAAGAAAACTGTCTGTTTTTTGGTTCCTTATAAATTTCTTTCAAAAAATGTGGGGTGTTTTTTGGTTTTTTCTTTGTTTTTTTTAAAGGGTTTTAGAAAATTGGTTTAGTTGTGGACCCTTAAAAAATTCTTCGAATTTATTTAATTATACAGGAACTCTTTTAGCATGTGAAACAGAATTAAAACACGACAAATGAAAAAACTGTTTTATTTTTTCCCTCTAGATCTTGGACACCCCAAAAACCAGGGGAATGTTAAAAAAAAACCCGAAAAAAAAAAACAGTACTGGGACGGGGAAAAAACTGTCAAATAACATGCTTATTAACCCAAATCTTATTTTTCCCCCGATACTGCTAAAGCATTTTAAAGATCATTTTCTTAAAATTGCCAAAGATTTTTCTTACATGTCGATAAATTATAAGGGTTATCTTCTGACTCTTAAATTTTTCCCCATGTACCTATTCCTTTTAAACAGTCTGAAAACAAAGCCCACATCAAATTTTTTAAAAAAAAAGCAAAATGGCTTTGAGATATTCCTGCAACCGACTAAAACAAACTTTTGAAATTTTTACACTTCCTTTATACACATTTTCAATTTATTTTTTTTTCATGGGATTTTTCTCTGATAAATTGAAAAAAAGCTAAAGCAATTTCCCATTCATAAGTCTGGGTAAAGATGAAATAAAATTAAAAAATTAATCTCCTTCTACCATCAATTAGTACAATCTTTTAAAAAAAATTGCTTTTCGGCCTGTAATTTTTTAGAAAATAATAATTTTTTTATCTGACTGTTTATATGGTTTTAGAAAAAATAGGTCTACAGAATCTGCTCTTCTACATTTTGTCTCCCCTGTGTATACTAAATTTGATAGGAATTTTAC
>JACEEZ010023276.1:0-16806 GCA_016584305.1 Chionoecetes opilio
TAGCTTATGCACTAGCTCTAAGGGGACCTAAAAAAATAAAAAACCCTATACCAACAAATTACAAACTCACAGTTAGGACTTGGGATAACGTTACAGGTAAAACATTATTGGTCAAAGTTAACAGTAAGTGCGTGGGAAGGAAATACGGGAAAGGTTAAGTATTTCGAAACAGTTTTGATTTCCTTGGAATATCCATTGCGAGCGTCAGTCGATTGCGAGCCAAGCGAGCTGGCAGGGCGTGTGTGCAGGCAGCTGGGAGATGGAAGGGGTAGATTTTTTGCAAAACTACGTTTTATTTTGTTGCTTTTCTTCATATTTCTACAGCGTAAGTTAAGTAGGGGAGAAAAAAGAGAGGGAGTGGAAGAGAGAGTGAGAGGAATGGGAGGTGGATCTAGGGTTGGCCACCCCATATCTTAGTCCGAGGTCTAACGAAAACTCAACAATATATTTTAAATTGCTATCCATGGCCACCCCACACAAGATCTGTATCCAACCTTGGCCACCCTATATATTTTTATGGTGGCTTTACTGTGAGTGGGGAGGGATGGAGTGAGAGTGAAATGTGATTTGAGGCTGTTTAGACTAGTTCCTCCCTTAAAGTAATGACTGTTGCCTCGTTATTTTTCTACGTTATATACATCAGATCAGCTATAGCCCTGGCGTAGCTACGGAGGGGCAACGTGCCCGTCATGAGAAATCCGGACCCCAACCCAGGTGCCCCCCACTGGCCATGGCTGCCGTAATCTGTTTGGACCTGTGACTGACGATATGCACTTATACTCTGTGGCATCAAAATGCCCCTGAGCTCCGTTTGCCATAGTGCCCCCCCCCCCCATACACCGCTGTACCTCCCCCCCATTGAAAGATACCTAGCTAGTAGCTACGCCACTTTTCCCCAAAGTATATAATTATCTTGTCTATCACAGCATCTCGCACCCACAAGGGGTTTTGGGTCTCGCACCCCCGGTTAAAAAACCCGTGATGTAGTTGTATTTTCAGGGCCTGAGCTACACTCGTATGTCCCCATATCCATATCTACATTTTATCATTCATTTTAGTGCTTAGTGTTAGCCGAAACCATCACCCCGGAAGGCGGGTCACAAACCACCGGCTAACACCAGGTACCCATTCATTGCTGGGTGGACAGGGGCTTTAGTTTTTTTTAAGGACACCGGCCATTATTTCCGCCGGGTCGAGCCCGGGACTTCTCGGCTGGTGAAACGAGCGTGCTACCACTACACTACGGAGTATCATAAATATCCCAAACACTGCTTGTCAAATGCAGGGAATCGAACACTGTACCCCGACATTTGCTGCGCTGACTGGGAGAATAGCGCTCTAATCCATTTACGCTATCGTGTGCGTGTGTGTATATGTTGTGTGTGTGTGTGTGTGTGTGTGTGGGCGTGTTTCCCGCATAGTTTATTTTTTTTATCAACCTCATACTTTCTTTTTGTCCCATTTTTTTTCATGTTATATATAATATATATATTATATTCGTTTTTCAGTGTGTATTTGGCCCTTTGAAATGCAGCAATACCCATTGTTGTTTGCAGACAGCAGGGTACATCCTCAATTCACACACACAAACACACACCACACACACAAAACACCCACACACACCCACACACACACACCACACACACTTTAGATTTAGCTATCTTGTTATGCGTTTACCTATGAAAACCCTGCAGTACATTAACGTGAAATAATTCATTTATGCTTTCTTTGTGTGGGGTGTGGTGGGGTTTTGGTGTGTGTAAAACATTACACGGTCGGTAAACACCAACGGTAAACTCACGGTCTTGATCACTTTGGTCCTGGGCTTGCGATCGCCAGCTTTTACCTTCCTGGAAACAGCTTAGAGCAAATAGAGACTGATCTATGGGTAAGAATTTTGATTCTCACACACTTAACCCAACTCCTTGTTCAAAAGGGAACAGAACAATATGTGCTCACAGTGGGAATCCCCCTGAAACGGTCTTGAGCTTACGACTTTGCTATACGGGCCGGCGGAGATGCTTTCAATCAACCACTCAGGGGGTTTATGCGAATGTATTTGTCTCCCTGTCTTGCTCTGTTGTAGTTACTGGTATTTCTCGACAAACAAACGCTTTAGGTTCCTCAGAAAGTCGCAGAATTGTTGTATATCAACTGTGTGCATGGTTTCAGTGTATATTAGGGAAATTTTAGCACAAATTGTATGGTGCACTGAGATCAGAGTCTGTTCACGTGAAGGTTTCCAGGAGAGGTTGTGTAACGCGGCGGCCGATTGTGTGTTTGCCGTTCACGGCCCGGGGCTTAAGCTGCACTTACAAGCGTTTTTACAAAGTGAACGGAGAGGTTAGAAGTGGCAGTAATACTATGAGTTGATTTTCGGAAATCAATGCTTCATTAAGTTAGTTTTTTTTTTTTAACATGTGTATTCCTCAGTTTTATAATGACAATTTTTTATGTTATATTTGCATCCCGTCACATTGTTATATTTGTACTAAAACTTTTTATGTATCATCACACCGGTAAAAGTAGCATTCCTTGCCATCACGATCCCTTTACGCCACCTCACCTCCAGCACCTTATCAGCCCGTTTTCTTTCCCCAGCGGCCGTCAGCCCTCCCCAACGAGAACCACTCCTCAGGGAGTCAAGCATCATGCCCATCATCTCCGTGGCGGCGGGCGTGGTCGGCGGTCTCCTGTTCGTGATTATCGTGGTCTGTGTCGTGGTTTAGGGTGCGGTCAGGAAGGCGGGCGGAGAGGGGGGGGCAGTGTGGGCGTGAGGAAGGTACGAGAGCATGCGGGCGTCCATGAGGAGTCCACGACGCTCCCTCCACCCCAAGGCGCCGCCCACGACCCACGATCCGAAGGGCACCGCCACCCACTTCCCTTTTCATGACGCTCTTTTCCGCTGCCTCCTGTTTTTCAGGGACGGAGACAAGAGAAACCCTTGACGTAATTCTGCATGGCGGGAGGTATGAGAAAAAACAAGCATAATAAATTACATGTCTTATTCACCTCAAAGCCCCCGGCGCCACACTGTCAATATGACTCAGATTGCAGCGTCGTAGCTGGTAAAACATTCATAACACTAGTACACCATCGGAAATTGCATCTGTATATTCTTTATTCCCTGAAAAATACCCGAAATATCCTCCTCTTCCTCCCTCCCTCAGGACGCGACCAGCCCTGGCGATGTACTGCTGGAAACTCAAAACTCCGTGGAACATCACTTCGACCACACCGTTATGATACTTAGCACAGAGGTGAGAGAGAAAGATGTATGAAGATAAATGGTATAAGTATATGATAATGATGATGTAAATGAAGCAAGTTTGATTTAAAGATTTAAGGCAAGAAGAGAATGAGAAAAGGGCAAGGCAATTTAAAAGTAAAAGATGCAATTGGAAGAGAAGTTCAGTGATGAAATCTTTTAAATTAAAAGGGCACATAAAGGGTAATAGGAAGGACCTATACCCATCACATTGTGTACTATGTAGTCAAAGGAAAAACACAAATCCTAAACAAAGCCCAGAAAATTACTAGGCGAGTCTGGTTGTGAATGGATGGAACTGCTGCTGTAGTGGTCTGTTCTAGCTAACGTGGCTGTAGCAGACTTCTCTGGCTCACGCCATCGTCCTGGGTTACTTCGGACTTCGAGGAAATTGGGCAAAAGGCGGGACAGCAGCTTCCTCCTGAGCTTATGGAAAGAAAACCTGTGTTGAGCGGAGATTATCATGGCGGTGAGTTTCTCGGGTTCCTCATGAGATAAAGCTGCCTTTGATATGCTTTGAAATATTCCAAACAGGTGAATAAAGTAGATAAAACATGCCTAGGTATGGCAAAGGCTCTTCCAAAGACTACTCTATACTGGACTTGCTACTCTGCCCCGGCCAACCCGCCCATGGCCAGTGGAGGCCAGTTTTTGCGATTTCTGCCATTTTAGAACACACCCCCATTTCCCTTCCTAAGGTTTATCAGTTATATATGATATACGATATCTTCGTTAATGTTTGTTCTATAATATTTTAAAAAAAAAAACAGTAAAATACACTAAAGAAATGCCATTTTGAGAGTGAAGAAATATGCATGACCTCAATATATACTTAAACTCTTCACCATTTAAGATTTTTGCGGGTAAACATTTTAAATGAAACATATCAATAGAAGGGGGATTTTCATTAGCTTTCCATTGCTATATTTCGTGTTCTGAAAAATGAAAGAAAACCATGCATAAATTAGAGTAACTAAAAAAAATAACATCATCAATCGGATCAGCAAGTAAAAAAGTTTTCCAGAATACAGTAGACTATGGCATATCAGTATAAATGATACACTGTTATCTTCGTAAATGTTTGTTCTATAATATTATAAATAAAAAACTGTAAAATACACTGAAAGAATTTCCATTATGAGACTCTAAAGAAATATGCTTGAACTTATATTCACTTAAACTCATCGCCATTTAATATTTTACGGGTAGACATTTTACATGCAACATATCAATGAAGCGGAATTTTATTAGCTTTCCATTGCTATATTTCGTTTTCTGATAAATGAATGAGAACCATGCATAAATAGCGTTAACTAAATAAATAACATCATCAATCGGGTAATTATCCCGATAGATGATTTTTATATTTTTTAGTTAACGCTAATTTATGCATGGTTCTGATTCATTTATCAGAAAAAAGAAATATAGCAATGGAAAGCTAATGAGCATCCTCTTCTATTGATATGTTTCATCTAAAATGTTTTCTCGCATAATATGAAATGGCGATGAGTTCAAGTGAATATTAAGTTCATGCATATTCTTCACTCTCTCATAATGGCATTTCTTTAGTGTATTTTACTGTTTTTTATTTGAAATATTATAGAAACAAACATTTACGAAGATAACGGTATATCATATTTACTGATAAACCATAGGAAGGGAAAAGGGAGTGATGTTCGAAAATGGCAGGAATCGCAAAACTGGCCTCCACTGGAAATAGCCCAAAATGAGTAGCAAGTCAAAGTATAGAGTAGTCTTTGGCTCTTCATTGTCATTTATACCCATCTCTAACTTGAAACTACCATGAACTACTGAGATCTTTGCTGAGTACTCTGTTAGAAGGGTTGTAGTTCCCACTTACTATACTGAGTGACACTGAAGATAAAACAAAATAACGAAGAAATCAATCAAATAATAATATAATCAAAATTAATTAGCGTGTGCCATGATAACTTATATTAAACCAAACCCATTATCACATAAACGTCCCCAGGATTTTGACAGTGCTTGGGGTGAGCAGCAAACCGGAGGACTCCCAGCTCACCTTTCGCTACAAGTACGTTCTGATCGTTCGGTGTCAATCAAGTTCGTGTCCTGATGGGACAAGCAATCTATCAATCATTGGGGGCATGCGCCGGGGTGCGCGTCGCCTCGTCCACCATACGGCGCACTCCCGGGGGTCCCACGCGCGAATCCAGATGCACATACTCTTCCCATACCAAGCAACTCAAAGCCAAGAAAAATCAACTTGACCCAGCCCACGAGCCTTGAGGGCGCCCCTTTGGCCTCTTCAATGCCGGATTGTCGCTTACAGTCACAACCCGGTTGGGAATGTTTGGTTTCAGGGTAACGTGCCCCCTATAGCCCAAGTTGGCGCTGACGGACTAGCAGGTAATAGGTCTCGATTCAGTATCACGGTCCAATCGCAGATATGCTAGCCCCACGCATGAACAGACTGTACAGTTTCATTAGTAAGCCTCCAAACACCTGGACCCTGGTCTTGAGCAAGGAGGTCTCAAGTCCCAAAGGGTTTGCCTCCTCGTGCAATGCCTCTGAGAGCCATCACCAAAACCTCCAGCGACTAGACAAAGATTACTGCATCATCGGCAATAACGAGATCAGTGATTTTGATATTCCCAAGGGATGCTCCACAATCATTTTTGGCCCAAAAAATTTTTCCCCCAATCCCCCGTCCATAAAAAGTTTTTGAAATTTGATGGGGAAAAGGGACGCACCTTACCCCCCCATCCTGTTTTCACAGGAAAAAATTCCCCCACACACTACGGGCACTCTAAGCCCTAAAATTTTAAAGGGCATTAGAGAACCCAAAAACAGCCCCTTGCGGGGGATCCCCCCCAAAGGGGCCGAGAAGGACCCCATATTTTCCAAGATAAAAACTGAATAAAACTCCTTCTTGAGTTTCAAAATAGGCGCAAGTTTAAAATTTGTCAAAACCCCACGTCGTGAGCCCCCAGGCGTGCCCAGAATAATGAAGTCACTGATGTTTTCAGCCGTGACGTGGATCAGTGTCAGAAATAAATGGTAAAAGCCCCCCTTTTGCCGGGCCCACCCCTTGAGCAGGGGAATGTCGAGGTAAGTTGGGCACTATTTGCCCGGGTTTCCCTTCCAGAAAGGGGAGACTAGTCCTCTTTTCCGGAAATGAGGAAAAGGTACCTAAAATTGCCACACGGCAGTCAAGGCAGCTTTGCACCCCGCAAAACAGGGCCCGGCCTCCCCCCCACCTTTGAGGAGTTTCCACCCCATGTTTATTACGAAAACCAGCTCCCTTTTCCCAACCCCCTCAATTTTGTTAAGCCCCCGGGATTTCCCGCCCAAGAGAGGGTACATTTTTAAAACAATGGGAATGGCACCCCAAATACCCCGAATAAAGGGTTGTTGAAACTGCTTTAATTAGTTTGGGCCCACCGGGGGAACAACGCCCAAAGTACTAAACCCCAACGGCCATTTTTCCCCTTTCCATGTAAAAACACAAAGGCGCCCATCTGCCTGCTGGATGAAATTCCCCGAGATGGAGACTAGGAGCGGATTTTTCTTAGGGTTCGGAAATTTTTTCATTTGTGTTCAAATGGGCCTCGACTTTCCCCAGCGAAAAACCCCTGACATGCTTCCCCTTTGTCCTCCCCAGGAGATTTTCCTTTTTTCCCGCGTGACAGAGTCCTCAAACTGGTCTTCTTTTAAAAATGGAACGCAAACCCAAATAAATATAAAGGGGCCTTATCTGTGAATGGATGACCCCAACCTATATAGATATTAAACCCAGTTGATAATAACAGATAAAAACATTTGTTTGATACGGGCATTAGCCCCCTGTGTATGTTTATCCAAGGGCCAAACCCCTATGTACCAAATTATATATTTAATCATCAATGGGAAAAAGGGGGGTTTGGGGGGTTTTTTTATTTGGATAAACTCAAAATTTTTCCCTTTATTTTTTTCCTTTCTGGAAAAAATTTTACACCAAAATATTAGAAAATGTTTTTTTCCTGATTTTTTCAGGTTAAATTTAAAATTTCAAAATTCAGAAGGAAGTTGCAAAAAGAACAAACCCAAGGGCCTAGGTTGGGATGTTGGAAGGGAAAAAAAAACCCCTTTCATTATTTACGACATTGATTGGAAATTTTTTAAACAGTTTTTCCATGAGGCTGCTTTTTTTACACTATGACCTTGAAGAGGGGGGAATAAAAATTCCCTCCCAATTTAAAATGGGTGTGTATATGTGTAATATTCTTTTTGGGTTATGGAGGTGGAATTAGGAAAATAACAATTGAAAATGTACGTAAGTACTTTACTACAAACTTACATAATCGGTTTTGTCTTAATACGAAAATTATTTATTATTTTCATTCAGCATTGTTTTTTCCCTTTAAACCCCACTTTACACCCACAAAAAAAAAATTTGTTACAACCCAAAAGCTGTAACCTTACCTACTTACTCAACTAGTATCCCATTTTGGTTCCCTCGTGAAAAATTTAAATTAAAAATTTTTTAGTATTACATCACGTGGTTCCCTCAATCAATAAGACTTCGTGCGGGGAAGCAAAATCTAAACAAGCCAAAATGACCTTACACTCTTGTCCCAAGCTGAGTGCTCGTTTTCGGGAAAATTTTTCAGAAATTGCTTCGTCACTGCTTTTACTAGTATTACCTGGGAAAAATTATCTTGAAAGGCAAATTTATTGGCGTTTATGGGGGACTTAGGATGCCCCAAATTAAACAGGGCATGCCCCCTTTCCGACCAAGACCCCCCGATGAGCTGGTAAAAAATGGGCCAATTTGCATTTAAAAAACCCCCAACCCAATGTTTGCCGGGACATTTTTTTAAGGCCCCAGTTTAGTTTTCAAAAATTTTAAGTATAAATATTTCAAACAGGGTTTTTCATGTGTTTCTAAAAAAAGGGGCGCAGGGATGAGTCGAGAGGTTCCCCTTTTTTTGGGAGCACTAAAAGGGGAAAAAAAACATTAGCGTCGGCACTCTTGTTTTAATATGCGAGATGACCAAAAAGCCCCCCAATTACCTTTAACCATCCCCCTTTAAGAAAACTCTAAAACTTTTAACCCCCCTTGTGAGCCCAAAACGCCTTTTCCCAAACGGGCCTTCCTTTTATCATCTTCACCAGAAAAGGGGGCCCATCCACCCTTTTGGATTGACAGGGAAATGTTGATCCCTTTTTTCACCCTGAGAGCCTAAACGTGCCCCCAAAGCCGTGAGGACCCTTTGAGGAAAATTCGCCGCCAGGGTTTACTCTCCTCCCAACACAGGCCCTTCCCTTCCAAAAAATCAGGGGGAAAGGCTGCTTGTCCCGCCCTTTGCCCATTTTTACCTCTCAGTCCGAAGGGGACCCGGGGGCGATGGTATGAGCCAAAAACCCCTTTCTGTACGGGCCCCACGCGCCCCCTAGAAAATTACCATACACCCACCCGTTCCACCCCTTTCACAACCGGGATCGCCTGGGGAAATTTTCTGACTTGTCTAAAATTTGTATTTTTCCTTTAATAAAGCCACTTATTCTTAAATTTTTTTCTTTTCGAGGTGGTGCTGACAAAATTTTACCCACTACTGTCCCCCCATTCCCAACAATAGCTTTTTGGGAAAAAACCAATTCCCAGTACTATTACTCCCACTTTCCCCAAACAAAACATACTTCTTTCCCCCCAAATGGTTAGTAAAACTCCCATAGTTACAAAACCCTTAATGTTTGATATAAGTACCCTATTCATTTTTAAATCTCCCTTTTTAAAGAAAATCACCCCACTTTTTACTTCTCCCCCTTCCCATTCTTCTCTTTTACTTAAAAATTTCCTTGCCCTTCCCTTTTCTTTTCTTCCTTTCCCCTTAAATTTTTTTATCACCCAATCATATATTGTCCCTTTTCTCTATATACTAATTTATCTCTTTTTCCCCCCCCTCTCTCTCTCCCTCTTTTTTAAAGGGAAATCATAACGGTGTGTCGAAGTGAGGTTCCAGGGAAAGTTTTGGCCCTGCAGTACACCCGCCAGGGCTGGGTCGGGGCCCAAGGGGGTTTTTTTTCTTAGGGAAAAAAAAGGGGTTTTTGATAATTATTTATTTTTTTCTTACAGGGGAAATTTTTAAGGGGGGAATTAAAAAATTTTTCTGCAGTTTCCCGTGGGGACAGTTACATTGAAAAGGAAATTTTTTTCCCTTTTCTGCCAAAAACAAAAAGGGGGCCTTGAATTTGGAGTCATAATTAAAGAAAAGGGGGGCCCCTTTAAAAATTGAAAAAAAATTTAAAATTTCTGTCTGCCCCTTGGGTTCCCCCGAACAGGGCAGAATGGACATTAAAAGGGGTTTTTCTCTGCCCCTAAAAGAAATTGGGGGGCCAAAAGGGGTTTGCCTTTTTTTTGGGGGGTTTCCCTTTTGGGGTGGAGAGGGGCGCTCGAAAGGAACCCCTTTATGGAGCCGCATGCTCTGTACTTCCTAAACGCGCCCACTGCGCTTTTTCCCCCGCCTTCCCGACGCAACCCTCACCACGCCCACAGACCACGAGGGGGGCCCACAAATAGGGGTACGGTTTTTACCGGGACATTTGCACTATTTATAGCGTGCGGTCTACGGGAAAAACATTTCCCAACATAAGCTTTGCGGCCCGCCCATTTTTTAAACCCCTCTATTTACCCCTTACAGTCTTACACTTCGGGCCCAAGAAAAACTTACTATTGCAATAGTATTTTTCAAAATTATACAGTAGACAAAACCCCAGTGTTTCCCAAAAACCTTTACCCCTTTGGAGGAACCCCTAAATCTTTTTCAATTCCGGGGGAAAACCTCTATTATGGATACAAATTTATATATATATAAAATTATATATATAATATATATTACATTATAATATAAATATATAAAATATATAATATATATATATATTAAAATATATATTTTATATATATATATTTTTTTATTTTATATATATATATATTATAAAATATATAAATATACAATTTAGAAAATTTTTTTGGAGAAATATAATTCATATAAAAATCTAAAATTTACATCACATTTCCCATGAGAGTTCACACAAATAAGTCAATAAGTTTAAATTACCTTAGTGTGCCCAATTGGGCTGTTTCTCTTTGCGTATCTGTAAAAAATTTTTGGGCCCAAAATTTTTGACACACGCAGTTTTTCCCTCGAAAGACAAAAGACGATTTTGATTTGTTTTAACGAGGCCCGGGCCCATGGAAATTTGTTTACAGAGGTAAGAAGTTGAAAACTGGGGGTTAAAACACCAATCCCTTTAACTGGGGATGCGGGGGTACTTTTCTTTGCTAAAAACCCAAAAACCCTTGCCCAAGGATACTTCTTTATATTTCTTTTTAAAGGGTTGGGATCGCACTGTATTTCACTCAGTTTCCTTCTTTCTTGCAAAATTTAATAGGTTTTTTTTGTATTTTGGTGAGAACCAGTAAAGGGGGGTTTCTCCCCCAAAGTCTTTACGTATCTGTTTGATAAGGGGGGGAAAATTAAAGTATTTATAAAAGTTTTTCGGGACAGGGGATCCCAAAGACTTGTAATTAATGGAATAAAATTTATTCATATTGTTTGAGTTTTGAATTTGAAGTGGAGTGGAAACTTTTTCGTCTTTTCCTTGGGAAAGGTGCTTTTCCAAACAAAAAAGTTTTTTTCTTAAATCAAAAAAATTTTGTCGTGGAAGTCAAAATGTTTTCCCTTTTCGCACCCTGCATGCTGGTTTTAAAGGGTTTTTTAAAATGCTGTAAAATTATCTGCCAAAAAATATGCTAGATTATTTGCCAGTTTGTAGTTTCAAGCCATTCACAAAAAAACTGGATTTTTTAAATTTCTCTTGAAAAAAAAGCAGCGTTCCTGTCGCAGCTCGAAAAAACCCTTGTCAAAACTTTTCTCTCGAAAGCCATCGACCCTCTGGTGCGGGAAAGAAGGGGTCACGTATCTTTTCATGTTTCACCAACCTGCAAAATGCGAGACTTTAGGGGCGCTGCTTTTGAAAGTTGACCATGTTCACAGTTATATCAAGGACTTGTTTTAAAAACATCCCCCCAAAGTTTTTTAAACCCAGAACTTCTCGGTGGAGGGAAAGCCAGTGAGTTGGAAAGACTTCAAGGGTTTTTTCCCTTTTACGCGTGATACAAAGCCTTGTACTGAAGCCAAAAATGAGGGGAGCACCTCAGTGCATTCCAAAAGCATCGGTTCCCTGCAAAAAACAAAAATTCCTGGTTAAAAAAGACAAAATGGGAAAATGTCGTGGGCCTTTTTTTAGTTTTGGCAGTCTTTAAAGCAAAAATAATAAAATTTTTCCATTATTTCACCTTTTATTTTCAAATTACCCAAATTTCCAGCAGCTGAGCTTTACCAGTTTTATCAGTTGGTTTTCCTTATTGGAAAAGCAAAGTTGTTTTTTTTGGGAGATTTTTAAAACCAAAAAAACCAGAAATATTTTTGGGAAAGGGCATTCACACGCCCAAATTGGTATTTTCAGAAACAGGAACCTTGCTTTAAATTTACTAAACAGTTTCTTTAACCCAGCAGTTCTCACAATTTTTTTGCCCAAAAAGGCATTTTAGGCTGTCGCAAAGTGTGACTTTTATTTTTTGGGCCCCCCCAAGCTCAGCCCCTAAAAGGTTGCTTCTTTTTTGGGGCCTTTTTCAAGTGGTTTCCCTTTTTTTCAAAAACTTGTTTTGTTTTGCTGTGAATCCAAGAAATTTTTCGGAAAAAAATCCACGGTTTTATTTTACCAAGTGGCCCGTGATTTGTAGTTAAAAGTGTTTTTATTTTTAAATTGGGGTGGGGCCATAGCTGTGGGGGAGCGAGCCTTTTCCCAAAACAAGCCCAAAAGGGGAAATGGGACAGTTTTCTTTTTCCAGGGCCCTGTAAAGCCAAAGGCCCCGAAAACTGTCATTGTAAAGGCGATTTTTTTTAACCCAAACCCCTCACTTTCCTTTTCTCGTAAATTGGCTTTTGGTTTTGTGATTTTTCGTCCCCTGTCCTCCTCTCCACTGACTTGCTTTCTTTTTTTAAAATTTGAAAAGCTTCAGTCTTTCCCCAAACCGTATCAAATAATATTAATGGGGAGGGTTTAATTAAAAAAAACGTTTTTACTCGGTTTTCCCCCTTTCTCAAAATGACTGAAGTGTGGAAAAGGCCCGGGTGGGGCTCCGACACGTTTTTTCGGGGGTTCGTCACTCTCCTACCCCAAACCCCCCGGGCGCCCCCAAAATTGCGGAGTAGGAATGAAGGGGGCGTATCCCCCACCGGCAATAAAAACAAATTTTTTCTTAATTCTAAAACATATTAAATTTTCTTCCCTTATATTTTTTTACATTGTACGATTTAAAAACCCTACGAGTTTTTGTTGGGTTTCCCGGAAAATGTTTGTGAAGGGGTTGTTGAGTTTGGAATTTTGAAAATATGAATTTAAAATAACATTATTTGTAAAAGCACCCAAAATTTTTTTACGGGTTTTCGCGGAAAAACCCCTGGGATGGTCGGGCGGGACCCCAGGGTTCCCCGGAAAAACCCCGGTTGGGGGAAACACTGCCTAGTTTGAGTATTTTCAGAAAAAAAAAAAAATAGGGCAAACAAATTTAGTTTTTTTTTCCTGCGTAAAAACTGCCACCCTCGATGGGCAAAGGGCTCTGTTTCTTGTGGTGCGTCCAGAAGATTATTTTTTTACGTAAAAAAAACGTAACCGCTGCTTCCTTATATCAAAGAACACACTTCTGAAATTCTTTAACAAAAATTGTTTTTAGAGGGGTTAATGGGGGTCAAGACTGATTTTTCTCCCGGGCCCGAATTTTTAGGAGGGTACGAGGGCATTTCTTTAAAATTTTTGATCCCCATTTTACAAGTTGAGTAGGGTTTCCCCGTTTCCAAAGGGCAGGTCAGGGGGGTGAATTTTTTCCCAAAAGAAAAATTACAGCTATGCGTTTGTCAGACAGGTCAGATCAGGTTGGGGTCCTGGTTAGACCGCACCCTTATTTGGGACCCCTTTAAATGCAGGGGCCCCCGTATAGACCGGGCCCCTCTATAGTAGCACCCACCACGATAAGCAAAAAAAGGAGACCGCCCCCCCGCCCCCCGCCACGGGGATGAGGGGATGAGGCTTAGCTCCCCTGGGAGTTGGTTTCCTCGCTGGGGGGGTTTCTTTTACCCGGGAGCCGAGGGGAAAAGGGGAAAAAAGGGATAAGGTTGGGAAAATAAAAAAACATAAGAAAAAAAGGAAGGGTACAAGAGGGGCCCCGGGCCTACACGTGGTAAATTCCTGTAAAAGGTTTCTGGGGGGTTTAGGGGGCGGAAAGAAGGGGTTTGGGCAAGGAAGGGTGCTTTGTGCCCCAAAGTGAGATCAGGAGGATCTGTGGTCCAAAGGGAAAATGGGAAATTTTGGGGGAAGAGGTTTTAAAGGGGGGGAAAAAAAAGGAAACCTAAAAACCCAAAGGGGTGCGCTATGATTTTCAAAAAATAAATGACGGCCCCGAGAAAAAAGAAAAAAAAAGGAAGGTTTGGGGAGGGGTTATTAATACTAAAAGATTAAAAAACCCCTTTTAGATGCACGGAAAACAAGGGGGAAAAAAACTAATCTCAAAAGAAAAAAAGAAAAAAGAAAGGTTTAAAAAGTTACCCCGTTGTATTAAAAAAAATGGTGCGGGGGGGGAAAAACCAAGAAAACAAGAATTTTTCTGTCAACAATTTTAAAAAAAAAGGAAAAAAATATAAAGATACGAAAAAAAAGTTTTTAGAGGGTGATAAAACTAGAAAAAATTTTGGGTATACCTAAGGAGGAATAAAGGGTTTTTTTCTTTTAAGGGTTTGAGGGCGTGGCGCGCGGACGGGGGGGTTCAACGAGAAGGGGAAAATTTCGACAACTTGTGATGAGGAAAAGAAGGGTGACAATTTGGGTGAAAACAATAGGAGGGGGAGGAGGAGAGACGAGAGAGTATGGGGCGGGAGGCAACCGAGGGGGAGATATTGCGAGGGTTCTGTGAGGGAAGCAGCCTGGAGGAAAGCTCAGAATGATGACCAGGTTTTTGAGGCTTGTCTTTTAAAACGAGCGAAAATTTTCAAAAGTTAAATAAAAAAATTAAAAAATGAAAAGCTTCTGACACGGACCCCCTCTAAAGAAACATTTCATTTTTTTTTTAGAAATAGTACTGGGATGATAAAAACAGTAATGTAAAAGTAAATAAATACTAAAAGTTAGTACAAATAAAAACAATGTGTTGGGGGAAAACTAAAAAAATCAAGTCATTAAAACAAAAGTGAGGGAAACTCATGTAAAGATAGGACATAACCAAATCCCGGGTTGATTTACACAACACTCGTGTATTACTGCCCTTCAACCCCCTATTGCAACCCCCTTCACTTGCCTTTTTACAAGCTTGCAGTGGAGCCTAAACCCGGGCCCCTCAAAGGCAAAATACAATCGGCCCCTGCGTTTTCACAACCCCTACTGGAAACCTTCCGGAAAAGACTCTGATCTAGTACACCAACACACAATTTCTCAAATCTCACCAACTTTAAAACTAACCCAAAATCAATCGATCACAACAAATTTTGCGACCTTCTGAGGAAACTAAGCTTTGTTTGCGAGAAATGGGAATTTAAACCCAACAACATGTACAAGAAGAGAAGAGAGAGATAACAAAAAACGCATGCGCATACAGCCCGGTGGGCTGATTGGAAGCATCTCCGCCGGCTGTTTGCGTGTCGTAAATTCAAGCCCCTTCAGGTGTTCCGTGACGACAAGTTTTTCCTCTCCCCCCTTTAGCAAAGGAGTTGGGGTAATTTGTGTTATAAGTAAAATCTTACCCATAGATCGTTCTCTATCTCTAGGGGGTTTCCCGGGCGGTAAAAGCTGGCAACGCGTGCCCAAAAACGATCAAGACCCTTTCGGTTCCCACATACACAGGAGAAGACATAAATAAATTATTTCATGTTAATGTACTGCAGTTATCAGAGGTAAACGAATAACAGGATTGCTAAAGGTTAATTTTGTAAGTGTGTGCGTGAATGTGTGTGTGTGTGTGTTGATGCACGGATGAATGCACACAAGTGGATGTCGCTGCCTTTAAAAAGAACAATTGCACACTGAAAAACAAATATGGGTAGGTAAATGAACAAACGTACAAAAAGAAAGCATGAGGGTGATATAAATTAAACATTGCATAAAGTACACACACACACACACACACATACTAGCGTAGTGAATTAGGATGTTGTGTTGCCAGTCAGCGCAGCAAATGTCGGCGTAACAGGTGTTCGATCCCTGCATTTGACAAGCAGTGTTTGCATATTTAAGGTATTAAGTAGTGTAGTGGTTAGGACGCTTGCCTCACAACCGAGAATTCCCGGGTTCGAACCCCGGGCAGAAAATGATGGCCGGACTCCTTAAAACCCAAGCCCCTTTCCGCCCAGCAGTGAATGAGTACCGGGTGTTAGCCGAGGGTTTGTGACCCGCTTCCCGGGGTGATGGTTTCGGCCAGCACTAAGCACTAAGGATAAAAGTTAAAATGCAGCATTGGAGATAGGGAGATACGAATGTAGCTCAGGCCCTGTAAAAATACAACTAGAATACTCCAGAACACTGAGCTCGATCTGCCATCTGGTGGCCGTCTGGGAACTTCCTGGCAGCTCATAATGTCGGGTCTCGGGCTTGACTTATTTGCCATTATTCCCTACCAAACCAGCTACAATTAAGTGTTGTCATGGTCAACATAGGCTAATGCAAAATGAAAATATACGAGTTTTACATTATTAATGGCGTTATAACGAGGATTGTTGGCAAAATTGAAGCATTCGACCACAGGTGTCCTACAACATTCTACTAAATACTGTAGAGGAATGCTTCAAGGCGAGTGTATGGGTAAATATACCTTCTCTTTGCATACATGGAGGTAATATTTACCAATACACCCGTCTTGAAGCATTCCTTTACAGTATTTAGTAGAATGCTGTAGGACAACTGTGGTCGAATGCTTCTATTTTGCCAACAATCCTCGTTATAACGCCATGAATAATTTAAAACTCGTATATCTTAATTTTGCATAAGCCTATGTTGACCATGACAACACTTAATTGTAGCTGGTTTGGTATGGAATAATGGAAAATACGTCAAGCCCGACCCCCCTAGACCCGACAATCTTAGCTGCCGGGAGGTTCCCAGACGGCCACCAGATGGCAGCTCGAGCTCAGTTTTCTAAAATATTCACGAGTTCTAAACCTGAGCTGCAAGACCAACCTCTTCGGGGTGCGAGATGCTATGACTGAGGTAGTAAAATAATTATCCTTACGTGTAACTAAGATATCTAGAAATGGTAGTGATAATTGGTCTTCAACTTCATATGTGAACTTAATATTTGGTTGTTAATAATTAAGGTAATAAAAAAATAAGGGAATATGTTCAACATTCTTTAAAAGTATTTTATTTATAAATATATATATTATATATATATATATATATATATAATATAAATATTTTATATATAAAAATATATTTAAAAATTATTATAATTATATATAATATTTTAA
>JACEEZ010023277.1:0-10000 GCA_016584305.1 Chionoecetes opilio
GTACCTGCCATACGTATGGGATTTTTGCATATTTCCTTGACCTTATTTTCTTTAATCATGTTATATTCTGGGTTAATATGGTTTACGTATGTTTGAGTACTTTTAGTTATTCATGGAATTTGTTAAACAGCAGAAAATAGTTAGAAAATTACTGTAACATACATTTGAGTTTTTGAAGCAAAACTAGTCCCAATTATATTATTAAACATTTTCTAAAGACGTCCATTTGTTCAGTAGAGTAATTCCTAAAAGAAATAGTCAATGACTGATCACTATCGTTTGTTGAGTCTTCAGATAGAAATATCGAAAATACAGGAAAATGATCAGATAATATCATATAATATAATGTCATAAATAATTCCATTTAAAATATTACTCCTAATGTTGTTAGACCAAATGTGATTAATAATAGTTGCAGTGGAACTGGTTGTCACCAGGCTGTCACCAGGCAGTTCAGGGTGACGCTTGGGCTGGGGCTTGGCGTTAGCGTGGGGATCTAATGTATAGTGTGTTGGAGGAGAAACGGGCTGGGACATCAACGGCGGGACTGTGGGACGGGGTGTTGAGATCCGGGGTGTTTGGGGTGAAATTTTGAGGGAAATCAGGGGAGGGATTTTGGATCGGGGTGTTGGGGGAGTAATTTTTAGGGAAATCAGGGACGGGATTTTGGATCGGGATGTTGGGGGAATAATTTTGAGGGACATCAGGGGAGGGATTTTGGATCGGGGTGTTGGGGGAGTAATTTTGAGGGACATCAGGGGAGGGATTTTGGATCGGGGTGTTGGGGGAGTAATTTTTAGGGAAATCAGGGGCGGGATTTTGGATCGGGATGTTGGGGGAGTAATTTTGAGGGACATCAGGGGAGGGATTTTGGATCGGGATGTTGGGGGAGTAATTTTGAGGGACATCAGGGGAGGGATTTTGGATCGGGATGTTGGGGGAGTAATTTTGAGGGACATCATGGGAGGGATTTTTGATCGGGGTGTTGGGGGAGTAATTTTGAGGGACATCAGGGGAGGGATTTTGGATCGGGGTGTTGGGGGAGTAATTTTGAGAGACATCCGGGGAGGTATTTTTGATCGGGATGTTGGGGGAGTAATTTTGAGGGACATCAGTGCTGGGATTTGGGATCGGGGTGTTGGGGGCCTTACCTGCAGGGACATCAGGGGCAGGGGTTTGAGACGTGGACTAGAGATTGGTTTCTTTGGAGGGGTGAGATGTACGGGCCTGAGGGGTGGAGGATCGGCTTGTGCTTGGGAAGCTTGGATAACGGGACGAGACAGACGTGGGGACACAGCGGGCTGGGACTGATGGGCAGGAGGGGGTGACAGGGAAACTAGCCGGTTCTGTATCGTTGATAACACGACAAGTTCTCGCTCGTCACTGCGTCGGGATCGCAGAAGCAATGAGAGACACCTGAGTATCACCAAACGAGAACTGCGACAGCCCAGACGTACAGCAGGTGCGGATGTAGGCCTGGTAGGCCTCGCTCTCCTCTTCCACCTTCTCCTTGAAGCATTCGATGTGCTTCCCTCCTGACGCCCTGTCAGGACGGATCCCAACACGGGTACGGAGGCCCACCAGCCAGTGGTCGGGGGCGGGCAGGCCACGTACACGTTGGTACCCTCGGGGGCTCCAAGGGCCGAGCCACCTGAGGCCACCTTGCCGCTCCCACTGACGCAGTCTCTGCAGCTTGCCCCAGGCGCTGCCTAGCTTCTTGCCGAAGTCCCGGGCTTCTCCAGGTCCGCGTGGCGTGGAGTAAGATCCACGCTGAAACCATAAACAGCGACCCCAAAGCCATGGCAGCAGCTTGAAATGTTTCTCAACATATTCAGTGGCTTACCCTGCATTCGTGAGACTCTGACTTTCCACCAAGCAGCCAAAACACCATGGCCGCCGTATTAAGGATGATTTACCACATGTCCTTTTATGGCACAAAGGCAAAGTGGAACCTTTTTTTCTTAACTCCAACCTAACCTGTGCCTCATATTTTTCCCAACTTAAAACTTCACTACTCTTGGTTTGGTTAGCCAATCACCCCTTCGTATACGTTGTGTTTCACCCAATCAGGTGTAAGGGGCGTGGCCTCCTAGTGCATTTTACCATAATAATTGAAATTGACTAAAAAGTAGTCTTGTTTCTCCTAATCATATTTCCTTCTCTCTCTCTCTCTCTCGTTCTACTCATCTCTCTCTCTCGTCTTCTCTCCTCTCCCCTCTCTTCAATCTCTCTCTCTCTCTCTCCTCTTTCTCTTTTCTTCCTCTCATCTCTCTCTTTTCTTCTCTTTCTCTTTCTCTCTCTCTCTTCTCTCTCTCTCTCTTTCTCTCGTCTCTCCTCTCTCTTTCTCTTTCCTTCCTCTCTCTCCTCTCTCTCTTTTTCTTTTCTCCTTCTCCCCTCTCTCTCTCCTCTCTCTCTCTCTCTCTCTTCATCTCCCCTTCTCTCTCTCTCTCTCAGGGATATTGTTATATTGATATTGATATTGTATTTTATTGACCTCTTGTTACAATTGTTAACAAATTATTTTACAGTCCATAAGTATATCTTTAGACCAGGTCCTTGAGCCGAGGCTCTTGTACAGACCTTGCTATATATAATTTTAACCTTACGACGTCCATTTTTATAGTCCTAATATTTTATTTTAAATAAACATAATCTAAATTCCCATATAAAAACCAACACATTAGTTTATAACAGTAAACCCAAAATATACATAAGTAAACCCAAGTGTGATCCTACAATAAATACTTACAAATGGGCAATTTGTTTTATATGCAAATAATAATTATTTATAAATTATTTAGAAAATAATTAAAGAAAAAACCAGAAAAAACAACAAGAAAAAGCAAGTAGTGATATATCACTACTCTCCCTGTTTTTAACAAGAAAAAAAAAAAAAATAATATTATAGATATTCACAATCACCTAAATGTTAAAAGTCTTATATAGTTTTTTGTTTTAAAATGTACTTGAAAGTGTTTAGTGTTTCAGTCACGCAATGAACTTCGCGAGCACTTGGGCGAGGCAATCCCATCAATTTCTCAAATCTTTTCCTTGTCCCACAAATGTTCGCTCAGTCTCCTCTTAGAGACCCGCTCCCCCCCCCTAATAGCCACACCTGTTTCAAACCTTCCCGACTTTATAGCTCCCTGATGAGTAATTATGTTTTAAATCCCGCACCAACAGCTAATGAAATTTACCCCGCTCCCTCCCTCCCTCCCTCTTTCCTCCCTTCCTCCTTCCCTTGAGCCCTTCAACTGGGTCCTTTTGTGTGTGTTGTGTGTGTGTGTGTGTGTGTGTGTGTGTGGTGTGTGTGTGGGGTGTGTGGTGTGTGTGTGTGTGTGTGTGTGGTGCGTGCTGCGTGCGTGCGTGCGTGCGGCGTGCGTGCGTGCGTGCGCGCGCCCCGCGTAGATGTGTGAATGTAGCCAAAAATATTGTTTGGAAAAATCTATAATTAAAGTATTTTTAATTTTACATTATGTATGTGTATATTCCTCATTGTGTGATAGTGTCAAGAGAGAGAGAGAGAGAGAGAGAGAGGAAGATGAGAGGAGAGGAAAAAGAGAGAGAGAAGAGAGAGAGAGAGAGAGAGAGAGAGAGAGAGAGAGGCTAATCTGGTAATTATGGGTTTAACTCCTGCACAAACCAACTACTAAAGACTTTTAATAAGGTGACTCTCGAAAAATTCTAAAATTTTTTACCCTTCTGTGCCCCAACAAGGCTTTTTGATCCATTTACATCCTATAACTAAGTGGAGAATCAGGCCGGGCCCTATTTAATTTAAGAGGAATTTTAAAGAAAATTTTAAAGGAAGGGAAAGGGAAAAAGGTGACGTGAAGAAAAGAGAGAGAGAGGAGAGAGGGGAGAGAGGGGGAGAAGGGGGAGGAAGAGGAGGAGAGAGAAGGGGAGAGAGGAGAAAGAGAGGAGAGAGAAGGGGAAGAGAGGGGGGAGAGAAAAGAGGGGAGAGAGAGAGAGAGAGAGAGGAGAGAGAGAGAGAGGAGAGAGAGAAAAGAGAGAGAGAGAGAGAGAGAGAGAGAGAGAGAGAGAGAGAAGAGGGGGGAAAAAAAAAAAAAAAAGGGGGGGGGAAAAAGGGGGGGAAAAAAGGGAAAGGGGGGGGAAAAAAGGGGGAAAAAAAAGGGGAAAAAAAAAAAAAAAAAAAAGAAAAGGGGGGGGTATAATTACTCCCTTTGCCCCACCCATTTTTTTTTTTTATTACTTTTTTTTTTTTATAAATGTTCTTTTAAAAATTTTTCTAATGATTTCTTACATCATTTTCAAAAACCTTTTTTTTATTTTCTATTTTTTGTTTTTAAAATTTTTTTCAATTTTTTTCTAAATTAGAAATTTTCCTAGCGAATAACCGCAATTCTTTTTTAAAAAGCAATTTTTTTTTTTTCCCTCCCCATGATGCTGTTATGAGGAGCTCCTCCCCCGCCCGGGGCCCCCCCTGCCACCGAGGAGGGAAATTTACGCCCCCTCCTGAGGAGATTTAACAGCCTCAATGACGGCGGGGCCGTCATCAGACCACCACAAAGGGTCCAGGGCCCCATTCCTCCTCCCCCCAGGAACCTCGTCCACGCGGACCACGCTGACAACAAAACCCCCCCATGCGGCGCCGCCCGGGGGCCGCCCCCACCCCAAAGGGGCGCAGTGGAATGCCCAGGGCCTCCCCCAAAAAACATCAGGGGTGGGGAGGGGCCATCTTCGAGAGGCCTTGTGGCCCTGGGGCGAAGNCGGCCATGATGCACTGCACCCTGGTGGCGAGGGGCACCAAGCTGGTCTCGCTCTGCATTACGCAGGCGCTGGACCATCTCGGAGCCCCAGCATGGTCCTCATGGCGTTGTTCTGGAGCACCTCGAGCCGCTCCTGCTGATTGGGGGAGAGCGCGATGATGACAGGGGCGCAATAATCCACCCAGGAGCGCACAGCCTGCACATAGTACAGGCGGAGGACAGAGAAGGTGGCGCCGGCGTTAGCCGCGTCATGGCCCGCATCACACGTTCAGCCTGGCCTGCGTCCTTTCCCTCAGGTAGTCAAGCTGCGCCGTGAACGACAGCCGCCTGTCGAGCCACACCCCGAGGTACAGGTAGGAGTCCGTCCAGGCCAGGCCGATGCCTGGACGCGCAGCTGACAGACTGGGTTGGCTGCCTTGATAGTCATGGCCCGGGACTTCTGCGCCGAGATCTTGAGGCCCAGCTCCTCGCACTTGACGGTGATGAGGTCGAGAGCGCGCTGCGTCTTGCAAAGCCTGTCACCCCGCCCGGTGACAACGAGGGCCAGGTCGTCGGCGTAGCTGAGCAGGACGGTGCCAGCCTGGAAGGGCAGGGCGACTAGCTCTTCCATCAGCAGGTTGAACAGGAACGGGCTGAGGATGCCGCCCTGGGGCGTCCCGTTCTCCAGTTCCTTGTAGCGTGATTTGAGGCCCTGGAACTTGACTCTGGCCCGACGGTGCTGGAGGTAGTCCTCGAGCCAGGCGAGCAGTCTTCCCCGGATCCCCTTCCTCGCGAGGGTGGCGAGAATAGCGTGAGGACTGGCCAGCTCGAACGCTTTCTCAAGGTCGAGGAAGACTGTGACTGTGGGGCAGTTGTTGGCCTGAGTCAGCAGGGTGAGGAGGCTGTCAGCTGTGCCCACGCCGCGGGTGAAGCCAAACACGTGAGGGTGGAGGGCTCCACGCGCCACTGCAGTCGCGAGAGCACCATTCTCTCGGCTGTTTTAGCCGTGCAGCTGATGAGGGAGATAGGCCTGAGCTTGGTGGGCTCCCTGGGCTTGGGGATGGGCTGAATATCGGCCTCCTTCCACGCTGGTGGCAGGTGGCCTGCCAGCCAAGACGCGTTGAGCGTGGCGAGCAGCGCGCCCTGTACAATTAGAAAACCTTGACCATAATTTACAATTAGAAAACCTTGACCATAATTTACAAAATAGATTTAATGAAAAAACAGGATATATTTGCATAAGGAGTGCTTACATGAATAGTTAATGTAATAATATGAAAAGAACATATAACAATAAGGAAAAAAGACAGGTATAAAAATTGTTGTACCCAAATATGCATGTAATTATAACTGGCAGATATCTATTTATTTTTTGGTATTTGAAAATTTTTTATGTTTTTTTAAAAAGTAAACCCTTTGATAACAAGAACGGGGGCAACTAAAAAAAAAAGGAAAACTGAGATGATGAGGCAGACGGGAGTCTATTTTTAGCGCTTTTTCTCTCTCTCTCCCTCTTTTCTTCTCTCTCCCCTCTCCCCCTTCCTCTCTCTCGCTCCTCTTTTCCCCTTCCTCTCTCTCTCTCTCTATTTTCCTCTCCCCTCTCCTCTCTCTCTCTCCCCTCTCCCTCTCTTTTCCCCTCTCTCTCTTCTCTCTTTTTCTCCCCTTTTCTCTCTCTTCTCTCTCTCTCTCTCCCCTTCCCCTCTCTCTCTCTCTCTCTCTCCCCTCTCTCTTTCTCTCTCTTCTCTCCTCCCTTCCCCTTTCTCTCTCTTTTCATCTCTCCCCCCTCTCCCCCTCTCTCTATCTCTCTCTCTCTACCTGGAAGCACCGGGAAATTTTAAGGGAAGTTACGAAAAAGTGTATGTCTCCTGGCAAGGGGGAAAACAAAATATGTGTTATTTTCTTGGAAATTTTCCTTTTCAAAGGTGAGAGAGAGTTTTATTTTTTAGATTAGTTTTTATCCATTATTTACCAAAAACATTTTAACCCTGAAAAAAAACCCTAATAAAAAATTTCCCAAAAAAATTTTGGCGGGCCCCCTTGTTGAGAGAAACTCTTTTAAAAAAAGGCTTCTATAAATACAAAACTTGAAAAATTTTAAATTTAAATTTAAACATATAAAAATCACAATTACCCCATCCGACTAAAAAAGTATACTCCCAAAAACACATACGATAAAAAACCCACAAAAAAACAACGGCGAATACAAATAAAATACATACGCAAAAATTATGCCCCACATCCCTTTAAAACATTTCATACGAGCAAAATAGGGCCATACACACACATACAAAGCAAAAAAACCCCAATAATCCCCCATAAAACAACGGTACAAATACACATAAAAAATTTCAACATCATTTCTCCCCAGTTTTCCTATATACACATACCCCGAATAAAACTTATACACATATATACAAAAAATTATTCTGATTATGTTCCCTGGAAATTGCAATAAAGGAACTTTTTGGAGAAAATTTTTTAAAAACTAGTCAAGGAAGGTTTTGTTTTTAAAGCCCAACGGTAATTCTTTCCATATTTTCGCGCCGTGTTTCCCACGAAAACAGTTTTTTGATTGGTTTGAAAGTAGGGTTGGGAACCCTCAAAAAAACATCAACACCTCTTAGTCTGTATTTTTTCTTAAATGCAAAACCCAAAAAAAAGTTTTTCTTCAAATTTGCAACATTTATGGGACAAAAAGAAAAAAAAAAAATATATATTTATTTCATTTACTTTAGAAATTTGGGGCATTTAAAAAAAGGTTGTTAGTGTGTTCATTTTCTTTTTTCCCTTTAAAATTGTTCTAATTACTCTTTTTTGTGAAAAAATTTATTTGATTTTATTTTAGAAGGGGGCACACGGCCCAAACTGCGTTACAAATATAAAAAATTTTAAGGGTAAAATAGGTGGGGGTAGACACCGCAGTGCCCCCCTGTTAATTTTGGGACGGGGGCCCCCTGAAAGGGATGCCACTCTTTTTTTTGGACTTTTTTAATTTTAACGTCTTTTTGTGCCCATTCCAAGATATTTTATTATAAATATTTACCCCTGGGAATTTTTTTACTTAAACTTTTTTAATTCCCAATGTTTTTAAAATTCTTAATTTCCCTAAATTTAGGGGTTTTGTTTTATTTCTGTGAAAAATATGCAATTAGTTTTTTTTAGAATTATTTTAATTTTATTACTTTTTATCCATTTGTGTACTTTATTTAATTCTTCTTTGACTTTTGAAAATCAAGACGGAAAGTCTGGGGGTTTTTTTTATAATTGCAATCGTCGGGAAAATAAAATGAATTTTAATGTTTGTGCTAGAATTTGTAATGTCGTTATTTTTAAAAAAGGGAAAAGCGGGCCCCAAATAGGGTTTCCTTGGGCACACCAAAAAAGAAAAAGTTTAATTAAAATGAAGACATGTTTTTGTACCCGGACATTTTGTTACGAAATTTCTTAGATATGAATTAAAAAAATCTGTTCGTTTTTTTCCCCTGATGCCCAAAAAGCTCTAATTTTTTTAATAGGATATTGGGGGTCCACTGGGGGTCAAAAGCCTTGGGTAAGTCTAAAAATGTTGCTACAGTAAATTTCTTTTTTCAAAAAATGGCAAAATATCGTTAGTGAATGAGATAAGTGCTGTTTCTGTGGAAACTGCCCTGTCTGAATCTAAAGCTGCGTTTTGTTAATATATTGCGGCTTTGACAAAAGCTATATATTCTTTTGCACATTAATTTTTCAGTAATTTTTCTAAAAGTGTTCAGTACTGAAACTGGTCTGTGGGGTTTTAAATTCTCCCTTTTATCTCCGCCCTTTTTATATTGGGGGGAACTTTTTGGGAACTTTCATTGCATCTGGAAATATAAACCCCTTGAAAAAGACGAATTAATTAACCAAAAAAAAAGGGGGGGATAACAGAGTTTCGATTTTCCTTAATCAATTTCATAGGAAACCCCCTCACAGCCCGGTGAAGAGTCCTTTGGGAGTACTAATAACTTTTAAAATTTTTATTTTTTTGTAACCCGGGGGAATTGCAAATGTTTCTAAACTGTCTATTTTGTAAGTAAAATTTGAAACTTCATTTATTACTTTTCCAAAGTGTTTTTTTATTTTGGGCCCCGGGGAATTTTTCCCTCCAATTTATTTTTTTAAAAGTAGGTAGCTAAAGCAGGTTTATTCTGCTGGTTAACTGGTTTTCGGAGTTTTCGAAAACCTGCCCCATACGTAATGGGATGTTTTTTCATATTTCCTTTGGACCTTTTATTTTTTAATCATGTTAAGTATATCTGGGGTTATATATGGTTTTGTCCCTTTTGGAGTTACATTTTTTTTGTTTTAAAGGGAAAATTAAATTTTTGAAAAAAGGGAGAAAAAAAGTTTTGAAAATTACTGTAAAAATACATTTTTGGTTTTTTTAAGCAAAAAATAAGTCCCAATTTGTAAATTAAAATTTAAAAATTTTCTAAAGACGTCCAAATTTGTTCAGTAGAGTTAAATTTCCCAAAGAAAAAAAGTCAATGACTGATCACTTGTTTGTTTAGTCCCTTTAGAAAAGAAGTATCGAAAATACAGGAAAATGACAGATAATTTTCATATAATAAATGTCATAAATAATTCCCCTTTTAAAAAATTATCCTAATGTTTTTTAGAACCCAAAAATTTATTAATAATAGTTGCAGTGGAACTGGGTTTTCAAACCCGGCTGTCACCAGGCGTTCAGGGTGACGCTTGGGCCCGGGGTTTGGGGTTAGGGGTGGGGATCTAATGTATAGTGTGTGGAGGAGAAACGGGCTTTGGGGCATCAACGGCGGGGAAATGTGGGACCGGGGGGTTGAGATCCGGGGGTTTGGGGTGAAATTTTTTAGGGAAAACAGGGGAGGGATTTTTGGGTCGGGGGGTTTGGGGGGGTAAATTTTTGGGAAATCAGGGACGGGATTTTGGATCGGGATGTTGGGGGAGTAATTTTGAGGGACATCAGGGGAGGGATTTGGATCGGGGTGTTGGGGGAGTAATTTTGAGGGACATCAGGGGAGGGATTTTGGATCGGGGTGTTGGGGGAGTAATTTTTAGGGAAATCAGGGGCGGGATTTTGGATCGGGATGTTGGGGGAGTAATTTTGAGGGACATCAGGGGAGGGATTTTGGATCGGGATGTTGGGGGAGTAATTTTGAGGGACATCAGGGGAGGGATTTTGGATCGGGATGTGGGGGAGTAATTTTGAGGGACATCAGGGGAGGGATTTTTGATCGGGGTGTTGGGGGAGTAATTTTGAGGGACATCAGGGGAGGGATTTTGGATCGGGG
>JACEEZ010023278.1:0-10000 GCA_016584305.1 Chionoecetes opilio
CCCCGGTCAAAGGAAGAGGACGCGTGGAAAATATGTGAAATCATGTGCATTAAACCTATAATTCTATCGGAAGAGGAGGAAGAGGAAGAAGAGGAAGAAGAGGAGGAGGAGGTACAAAAAAAGAAGATTACAGTGACAGAAAAAAAGAAAAAAATAGCAGATTGTTGCGCAGAAGAAAGTATTAGCTCTGATGTAAAAAAAAGTATTTTTTTCTTTCTCTCTCTCTCTCTCTCTCTCTCTCTCTCTCTCTCTCTCTCTCTCTCTCTCTCTGTCTCTCTCTCTCTCTCTCTCTTTCTCTCTCTCTCTCCTCGGCAGTGACAACTAACGCTCTGCTTGCAAAAGTATAAAAAACCCAGAATAAACGCGAAAGGTAAACTCGTATCTCTTGTCAGAACAAACACATGAATAATATTTTTTTCTTCATATATATTCGTATTACCATTTTAACCCTTTTTCTTCTCACCTCTTTGCCTCACCGTTTAATTAAAGGGCAAACAAAAGCGGTGTTGGAGGGAGGTGCCAGGAATGTTGGGGAGGAGGAGTGTACGAATATATTAACAGGTTTGTTCTTCCTTCTGTTGTCCGTCATGAGTGAAAAAAATAGGAAGAAATGAGACAAGAAATTAAGATGCAGTGAAACATACACTCTGTCTCTCTGTCTCTCTCTCTCTCTCTCTCTCTCTCTCTCTCTCTCTCTCTCTCTCTCTCTCTCTCTTTTTTTCTCTCTCTCTCTCTCTTGATCGTCTCCTATGTCATCGGTTCTTTTTTTCTCTGAATAATTCTCTTCGTATAATATGGCCAAATTTTATTCCGATAGAGGATGTCAAGGAGGAGGATGTTTTCGGGAGGAGTAAGGGGTATCTATATAATGTAGCCTAATTTAATTCACAAGAAAAAAGTAGGAGGAGAGAGAGAGGGAGGAGAGAGGAGAGGAGGGAGGAGGGGAGAGGAGGAGGAGAGAGGAGGGGAAGAGAGGAGAGAGAGAGAGAGAGAGGAGAGGAGAAGGAGAGAGAGAGAATGTGAGGAGAGAGAGAGAAGAGAGAGAGAGAGAGAGAGAGAGAGAGAGAGAGAGAGAGAGAGAGAGAGAGAGAGAGAGAGAGAGAGAGAGAGAGAGAGAGAGAGAGAGAGAGAGAGAGAGAGAGAGAGAGAGAGAGAGAGAGAGAGAGAGAGAGAGAGAGAGAGAGAGAGAGAGAGAGAGAGAGAGAGAGAAAATGAGAGATATCCCACTCAACATTTTATATTATATTTTATCCTCAATTTTTTTTCGTCTAACCAAACTGAATGTAATCTTAATTTGAATACAGACAGATGGTGTGGTTGGAGGGAGTGATGGATGTGGAGGGCAGGTGGAGGGAGGAGATGGAAGATAAGGAGGTGAGAGGAGAAGGAAGGATGGTAAAGTCGAGGGAAGGGAGGGAGTCACAGCTCTTCTTGCAACCCCCAAACATCCTCGCCCTGCAGTGACAGCACGTTCGCCGCGGCCTCCTGTTGCATGGAAGCCACACCACTCAAATGCGAATGAAAGTGAAAATAACAAGGAGCACGAGGGCAGGAATAACACCATGTAGATCAAGGACACTTCACGCTTGCAGCAGCCTGTGGAACTCCATGGCTCCGCGAGAAACGAGCCTTGAGTGAAAACTTGCGATGGTGCAATTTAGACATATAAAGAGAAAAATAAGAGAAAAACGCAAGGACAAGCTCATCATCTTCATCCTTGGTTGTTAAAAATAGTGGCGGTATTAGAAGCTGCAATAGTAGTTGCAGTAGCAGCAGCAGCAGCAGCAGCAGCAGTTGAAGTACTACTAGTAGTAGTAGTAGTAGTAGTAGTAGTAGTAGTAGCAGCAGTAGTAATAGCAGCAGTAGTAGTAGTAGTAGTAATAGCAGCAGTAGTAGTAGTAGTAGTAGTAGTAGTAGTAGTAGTAGTAGTAGTAGTAGTAGTAGTAGTAGTAGTAGTAGTAGTAGTAGTAGTAGTAGTAGTAGTAGTAGTAGTAGTAAATCCTATAAAAATCCAGCCTGCGCCAACCAACGGGCGGAGAGCCAACCATCACGTCCCTCCATATGATAAAAAGCCTACTGGCGCTGTAGGCTTCAATGTAAAAAAAAAAAAAAATGTAGTAGGAATAGTAATAGTAGTAGTAGCAACACATTTGCCCTTATATACTCCCTCTCCCTGCAAGCCCTCCACCATAAGACTCACTCAACCGTCAACACAGTGTACTAGGTTAGGAACGCGGCGCAAGCTGTTTAGTTGGTGAGTGTGTGTGTTTTTTAGCATCTCACCCTCACGAGGGTCGCCCATTTATGGCGTGAAAGTGTAATTCTGCAGAGGGCGACGAGGAGGAGGAGCTTGGGGGAATTACGGGAAGGAATGATCATGGCAGCAAGGGTGAGGGGAGAAAGGGAAAGGGTGAGGGTTATAGGATGAAGGTGCTATGCCGTGCCTTACTTCACACTAGACACTAGGGAAGAGGAGAAGGAGGAGGAAGAGGGGAGTATGCGATGAAGGGAGTGAAATGAGGGAAGGGAGAGTATAAGTGAGGGAAGGAAAAGTGTGTAATGGGGAGATTGTGACTTAGGAGTGTTAGCGTGGATGAGGTAAAAAGGGTGAACATAGTAAGATGGCATGTATGTACACTGTACAGGGTGAAGAAGACTGGTAATACGAGGAAAAGAGAGAGAGAGAGAGAGAGGAGAGAGAGAGGAAAAGAGAAGAGGAGAGGAGAGAGAGAGAGAGAGAGAGAAAGAGGAGAGAGAGAGGAGAAAGGGGAGAGAGAAGAGAGAGAGGGGAGAGAGGAGAGAGAGGGGAGAAAGAGATGAGAGAGAGAGAGGAAGAGAGAGGAGAGAGAGAGAGAAGGAGGGAGAGAGAAGAGGAGAGAGAGGAGAGGGGGAGAGAGAGGAGAGAGAGAGAGAGAGGAGAGGAGGAGAGGAGAGAGAGAAAAGGGGAGAGAGAGAAGAGAGAGAGAGAAGGGGGGAAAGAGAGAGAGAGGAGGAGAGAACAGCAGGGTTGCGAGGCAGTTTGAGGATTGAGACTGAGATAGAGAGCCTTAGAACCATGTCAAACGTCACCACATCTTGGCTGAGGACCCCGTCATACAGATTTGCAGAAGAAGTGAGCACTTGCCTCCCTGGGTATGGTTGGCATCGGAACACTCTGCCGTACCCCACCACCATCAGCACACTGTGGTACCGGGCGGCTACTGCACGAGTCAAATGGCTTTCTCGTGGGATTGGGGAGCCTAATGGACAACTTGGACTCCACCATGTCGGAGCATCCCACGGGACCGACGTGTAACTCCAATAGCCTGCCCCCTTTTCCCTTTCCCGGGAGGGAAAAAAAAATTGGGGGGAAAAAGGGGGGGGGGGGGGGGGAAAAAAAAAAAAGGGGGGAAAAAAAAAAAAAAAGGGGGGGGTTGGGGGGTTTTAAAAGGGGGGAAAGGGGGGGGGGGGGGGGGGGGAAAAAAGGGGGGGGGGGGGTTTTAAAATTTTAAGGGGAAAAAAGGGGAAGGGGGAAATAAGGGGGGGGGGAAAAAAAAAAGGGGGGGGGAAAAAAGGGGAAAAAAAAAAGGGGGGGGGTTTGGAAGGGGGGGGGAAAAGGCCCCAAATTTTTCCCCCCCGGGGGGTTTCCCAAAAACCCCCCAGGCCCCCCCCCCCCCACCCCCCCCCCCCCCCCCCCAAAAAAAAAAGGGGGGGCACCCCCTTTTTTTTGGGGGGGGGTTTTTTCCCCCTCTGGGCCCCAAACCCCCACCCCTTTCCCCCAGGGGTTCCGGCCCCCCGGGGGGGGGAAAAAAAAAAATTTTTTAAAAAAAAGGGGGTTTTTAAAAAAAAATTTTTTAAAAAAAACCCCTAATTTTAAAAAAAAAAAAACCCCCCCCCCCAAAAAAAAAACCCCCCAAAAAATTTTTGGGGGGGGGGTTTAAAAAGAGGGGGGGCGGGGCCAAAAAAAAAAAAGGCCAAAAGAAAAAAAATGGGGGGAAAAGGGGAAAAAAAGGGGCGGGGGAAACAGGGCCCCAAAAAATTTTGGGGGGGGGGGCGGGGGGGTTTTCCCCCCCCCCCGGGGGCCCCCAAAAGGGGGTTGGGGGGGGGCCCCTGGGGGGCCCCTTTTTTTAAAGGGGGGCCCCCCAAAAAAAGGGGGGGGTTTTTTTTAAAAAAAAAAAATTTAAAAAAAGGGTGGGTTTGGGGGGGGGGAAAAACCCCAAAAAAGGTTAATAAAGTGGGGGGGGGGGAAAAAATTTTTAAAAAGGGGCCCCCCGGGGGGGGCCCCCAAAAAAAAAGGGGGGGCCCCCCCAAAAAACCCCCAAAAGGGCCCAAAAAACCCCGGGCCCCCTTTGGGGGGAAAAAAAAAGGGGGGGGGCCCCCCCCCCCAAAAAAAAAGGGGGGGGGAAAAAAAAAAAATTTTTTTTTTTGGGGGGGGGTTTCGGGCCCTTTTGGGGGGGGAAAATTTCCCCTTTTCGTTTTTCCCCCTCCCCCCCCCCCCTTCTGTTCCCCCCCTTTTTTTTTTGGGGGAAAGGGCAAAAAAAAAAAAAAAAAAAAAAAAAAAAAAGGGGGGGTTTAAAAAGGGGGGGGTTTGACGGGGGGCCGGACCCGGGGAAAAAGGGGAGGGGGGGGGGGGGGGGGGAAAGGGGCCCCAAAGGGGAAAACGGGGGGGAAACCCCCCGGCCAATAAAAAAACCCCCCCCAAAAAGGGGGGGGGGGGGGGGGGGGGGGGGAAAGGGGGGGAAAAAAGGGGGGGGGGGGTTTGGGGGGGGGGCCCCGGGGGGGGGGAGGGGGGGGAAAGGGGGGGGGGGGGGGGGGGGGGGGGAAAGGGGGGGAAAGGGGGGGTTTTTGGGGGGAAGGGGGGGGAAAAAAGGGGGAAAAATTTTTTTTTTGGAAAAAGGGGGAGGGGGAAGAAACCCGGGGGAAAAAAAGGGGGGGAAAAAAGGGGGGGGGGGGGGGGGGGGGAATTTTGGGGGGCCCCCCGGGGGGGGGAAAATTTTTAAAAAAGGAGGGGGAAAAAAAGGGGGAAAAAAAAAAAAGGGGGGGGAAAAAAAAAAAGGGGGGTTTTTTGGGGGGGGGGGGGAAAAAGGGGGGAAAAAAAAAAGGGGGGGGGGGGGTTTGGGGGGGGCCTTAAAAAAACCAAAAAAAATTTTTTTGGGAAAAAAGGGGGCCCCCCCCCCCAAAAATTTTGGGGAAGGGGGGGGGGGAAAAGGGGGGGGGGGAAAAAAACCCCGGGGGGGGGGGGGGGGGGGAAAAGGGGGGGGGGGGGAAAAAGGGGCCAAAAAAAAATTTAAAAAAAAGGGGGAAAAAAAAAAAGGGGGGGGGAAAAAGGGGGGGGGGAAAAAAGGGGGGGTTTTGGGCCCCCGGGGAAAAAAGGGGGGGGGGGAAAAAAAAAAAAAGGGGAAGGGGGGAGGGGGCCCCGGGAAAAAAAAAATTTTTTTAAAAAAGGTTAAAAAAAATTGGGGGCCCAAAGGGTTCCCCCCCCCAAAAAGGGGGTTTTGGGTTGGGGGGGGGGGAAAAAAAAATTAAAAAGGGGGGGAAACTTTTTTATTGGGGGAAGGGGGGGAAAAATTTAAAATTTTAAAAAAGGAAAAAAAAAAAGGGAGATGGGGGGGGGAAAGGGGGAAAAAGGGGGGAAAAAAAAAGGGGGGAAAAGGGAAAAAAAAAAAAAGGGGGGGGGGGAAAAAAAAAAAAGGGGGGAAAAGAGAGGGGGGGAAAAAGGGGAAAAAATTTTTTAAAAAAAAGGGGGGAAAAAAGGGGGGGGCGAGGGGAGGGAAAAAAGGGGGAAAGGGGGCCCAAAAAAAAATTTTTGGGGAAAGGGGGGGGGGAAAAAAGGGGGAAAAAAAAAAAGGGGGAAGGGGGGGGGGGGGAACAAAGGGAAAAAGGGGCAAAGGGAAAAAAAAAGGGGGGGGGGGGAAAAAAGGAAAAATTTTAAAAAAAAAGGGGAAAAAAAAGGGGGGGGGAGAGGGGGGGTTTAAAATTTTTGGAGAGGGGGGGGGGGGTTTTTTTTTAAAAAAACCCCCCCCCCAAAAAAAAGGGGGGCCCCTTTTTTTTTTAAAAAAAAAGGGGGGGAAAAGGGGGGGGTTTTTAAGCAAAAAAAAGGGGGAAGAGAAAAGGGGGGAAAAAAAAAAGGGGAGAAAAGGGGGGGGGGGGGAAAAAAAAAAAAAAAAAAAAAGGGGGGGGAGGAAAAAGGGGGCGGGGGGGGGGGGGGGGGGAAAAAAAAAAAAAGGGGGGGGAAAGAGAAAAAAAAGGAGGGGGGGAGGGGGGGGAAGGGGGGAGAAAAAAAAAAAGGGGGAGAGGGGAGTGGGGGGGGGGGGGGGGAAAAAAGGGAGAGGAAAAAGGAGAAAGGAGAAAAAAAAAAAAAAGGGGGGGGGGGGGGGGGGGAAAAAGGGGGGGGGGGGGGGGGGGGGAGGGGGAAAAAGGGAAAAAGGGGAGGGGGAAAAAAAAGGGGGGAAAAAAAAAGAAAAAAAGGAGAAAAAGGGGGGGGGGGAAAAAAGGAAAAGGGGGGGAAAAAAAGGAGAAAAAGGGGAAAAGGGAAGAAAAAAAGGGGAAAAAAAAAGGGGGGAAGAGAGGGGTTGGGGGAGGGGGGGGGGGGGAAAAAGGGAGGGGGAGAGAGGGGGGGGGGGGGGGGGGGGAAAAAAAGGGAAAAAAAAAGGGGGGAAAAAAAAGGGAAGAGGGGGGGGGGGGGGGAAAAAAGGGAAAAAGGGGGGGGGGGGAAAAAAAAAGGGGGGGAAAAAGGAAAAAGGGGAAAAAAAAAAAAACAAAAAAGGGGGAAAAACCCCAAAAAAAAAAAAAAAAAAAAAAAAAATTTTTAAAAATTTAAGTTTTTTTGGGGGTTTTTTAAATAAAAATTTTTTTGGGGGGTTGGGGAAAGACGCATACATTTTATTAATCAAACATAAAATTCAAAAAAGAACAACAAGAAAAAAAATTTTGAATAAGAAAGAACGGTGGACAAGGTAAAGATAAAGAATGTGAATAAGAAGGGGGACAAAAAGGGGAGGAAAAGGTAATCCAAACAATGAAACCCCTTTTTCACCCGTTTTTTTTTATGAGGAGGGGATAAAAAAGGGGTTTTAGGGAAAAAGACGAAAGAATTTAAAAGGGATGGGGGGTACGGTGGGAAGGAGGTAAATAGGAATAACGAAGGGAGGAACGATGGGAAAAGGTTTGGGTTTTGCCCCTTTGTTGGGGGTAAGGTGAAAGGGGGGTGGGGGGTGATTGGGGGGGGAGGCTTCACAGGGCCTTGTGCCCCCCGGCCGTCCCCTAAAATACACACCGCCCAAAACAAAACCCTTTAATGTGTTTTTTCTCTCTTTGCGCCCCTCCTTTGCTCTTCTCTCTCTTCCCCACTCTTTTCTCTCCTTTTCTTTTCCTCCTCTCTCTCTCTCTCTCTCTTCTCTCTCTCTCTCCTGTGTGTGGAAATTTTCTGTTTTTTTGTTTGTGTAGGGGCGAAAGAAAAAAAGAATTTGGGGTTTACCCCTAAGGGAGTCATCAGAACGCAGGTGCCCAATGGAGGAGGAGGAGCACAGGAGGTGGAGGCCAGCCAAGCGTCCCCGCCCGCCGCCCGAGACCCACCGGGGGAAAATGGGCGGTTTTGAAGGCGGCGGACCGAGACCCACCGACACTGAGTGATTAATTCCTAACGCCAAGTCGGTGTCGCGCCCACCCCAGAAAGGCAATGGTCCCCCCCTCCTCCTTATCTTAAGTATATTATTTCATCATCCTTTTCATTCTCTCTTTCCCTTTTTGTCACAATTTCCCGGGGGTTGGGGGGGGTGGTGGGGGCTGTGGCTGTGATGCTCTATTACCAAACACTGTTGTTTTTCCCCAAATTTCCATTATACCATCCCTTTCTAGTACTACTATAACACCAAAAAAATTTTCCAAATAATTTATAATGATAGTAAGGACAATAATATTGACAGTAATAATATGTACAATTATAATATTAATAAAAAAATAAAGTTTTAAGAAAAAATTATAAAATGGTAATTTATAGTAACATTAAAATAAATAAAAAATAATAATATTTTAAAAAAATTTAAAAATTTTTTTTTATAATAATAATGATAATAGTGATAAAAATGGCAGACCATAACAATAGTTTTGGTTTTATTCCCCCGGGTTTTTGTTTGGGGTGTTTTTGAAAAAGATTTATTTTTTTTTTTTTTTTTTCCCTTTCTTTCTTATTTTTGGGCCTCGTTTTCGGGGCTTTCCTTTTCTCTTTTCCCCAAATTTTCTCACTATTTTAAATTTTACCTTCCTTCGACCTTTCTACTGCTGCCCGCTTTCTCCCACTCCTAAATCCCACTTTCCTTTTTACTTTAAAAGACGCCCAAACCATCACTACTTCCCTTTATCTCTTTTGTCCGATATGATAGTATTAAAAAAAAAAACTAAATAGGAAAAATGAATTATCAAAAACACCTTGGGAAAAAGAAAGTAATACCAAAGGTCAAAATTTTATGAAAAAAATTTCCCCCGTGGAGAGGGGAAGATGAGGGAAGGAAAAGGGGGGGGAAAAAAAAGGAGAAGAAAGAAAAGAGAGGGAAAAGTTAAATCTATGCCATGTAAAAACCTTTAAAAAAAGGTGATCAATTGAAGGTTAAGATGGGTTCGTTAACCCTTACTGTATTGTAGCTGGGCCATCCTTCCCTTTTTTCCCTGTGTGTTGGGTTTTTTTGTGTGTGGTTTTGTGGTGTGTGGGTGTGTTGTGTGTGTGTTGTGTGTGTGTGGTGTGTTTTGTGTGTTTTGTGTTTTTGTGTGTGTGTTGTGTTGTTGTGTTGTGTGGTGTGTGTGTGTGTTTTTTTCATCTAGTTGTTGTATTTTACAAAGGGGCCCGAAACAAATTTCTCGTGTTTTTCCCCCGTCTCCCTATCAACCTTTTCATCATTTAAACCCTTTGTGCTTTGTGTTTGGGGCCGAAGCCAGCACCCGGGGAAAAAGGGTCACAAACTCTGGCCAAAACCCGGTACCCAAATTTATGTGGGTGGACAGGGGCTCGGGTTTTAAAAGAAACAAACCCCCTCTGTTTCCGTCCCCCCGGGGAAACGAACCCGGGACTTCCCCGGGTTTTGAAAAAACCCAGGGGTGCTATTAAAAACTTTCACTACGGAGTACCCGGTTGTGGGTGGTATGTGTGGGGGTGTGTTTTTTTGTTGGGGTGTGTTTGTGTGGGTTTTTGTGTGTGGTGTTGTGTTTGTGTGTGTGTGTGGTTGGTTTGGTGGGGTGTCTTTGTGTGTGTGGTTTTGTGTGGTCTTTTGTGGTTTTGTGTGGGTCTGTTTTGTGTCTTTTGTTTTGTGTGTTGTTTTGTGTGTGTGTGTGTGTGTGGGGTTGTGTGTGTGTGTGGGGGTGTGTGTGTGGGGTGTGTGTGTGTGTTTTGGTGTGTTTTTGTGGTGTGTGGTGTGTGTGTGGGATTTTTTGGGGGTGTTTTGTGTGTGGTGTGTGTGTGTGTGTGTGGGGTGTGTGGTGTGGGTGGGTTTTTTGTGTGTGTGTGTGGTTTTGTGTGTGTGTTTGGGGTGTGTGTTTTCGTTTTGTTTTTGGGGGGTGTGTGGGGGTGGGGTTTTGGTTTTGTGGTTTTGTTTTGTGTTTGTGTGGTTGTGTGTGTTTGTTTGTGTTTGTGTGGGGGAGGTCCCCTTTGGGCCCAAAAACGCCTCAGCCAAAAACCTCTTTTTTAATTGGGACAATGGCAAAAAAAAGTAAAAAGAATTACACCGGGGTTCATTAAAAAGCCCCCACACCACACAAAACCAACCCCACACACACGAGGAAGAAAATAAATTTTTACCAAAAGGACTCAAAAAAATCACAAAACCCCTTTTCTACATAGTGTTGACGATGCGTTTGTTTCCACTTTTTCTACACAACCACTTGTATTTTTAAAGGGAAAGGAAAATCCCGTTAATTAAAAAAAGGGGGAAAAAAAAGGAGGGGGAGGAGGGGGGGAGGGAGGGTTGGGATGGGAAGAGAACAGATAAAAAGAGACCTATTTTTAGTCTACAGCGGCCATACCCCCCACTTT
>JACEEZ010023278.1:15000-26080 GCA_016584305.1 Chionoecetes opilio
AGAAGAGAGAGAGAGAGAGAGAGAGAGAGAGAGAGAGAGAGGAGAGAGAGAGAGAGAGAGAGAGAGAGAGAGAGAGAGAGAGGGAAAAATAGAGACAGTGAGATTAAATAAAGGGAAGGAGATAAAAAAGAAGGACTCGAGGGAAGGGTTGAACAGGTAAGATGACCCACCTGGACTGCTCTCTTCCATTCCATACATCTGTTACTCTACTGGGTGGGAGGGAGAGAGAGAGAGAGAGAGAGAGAGAGAGAGAGAGAGAGAGAGAGAGAGAGGGAGGAGGGAGAGAGGGAGGGTCAGAAAGGGATACAGAGGGAAGGATGGATAGAATGAGAGAGGGAGGGAAGGGGTTTGTAGACACAGGAAAGGAGAGGGACAGGAAAAAATATTGAAATGATGAAGAAGAATTAAGACAGATTTCATAGGAAGGGGGAGGGGAGGAAAGAATGAAGAGATATATAAGTGGAAAAAAATGTATGAGAGAGAGAGAGAGAGAGAGAGAGAGAGAGAGAGAGAGAGAGAGAGAGAGAGAGAGAGAGAGAGAGAGAGAGAGAGAGAGAAGAGAGAGAGAGAGAGGAGAGAGAGAGAGAGAGGAGAGAGAGAGAGAGAGAGAGAGAGAGAGAGAGAGAGAGAGAGAGAGAGAGAGAGAGAGAGAGAGAGAGAGAGATTGATTGATTATTTTATTGGCCTTAATATTATACAAGTTATTATACATGTAGAGAAAATGTCAAAGCCTTTGTCCATTGAGTCGTAACTCTTTTATGGACTTTATGCTATTATAAGAGGTCAGCAGATGTAGCGTGTATGACGGCCTAATGCTAATTTACATATGAAAAAACTAAATTAAATTAATAAATTAATATTCCCTACTGAATATACTACTTAATTTAATCAATTAAATTAAATAAATTTAATAAGTATATTAAAGAATATACACAAACAAGCATTCATACCATAACAGTACTCATACATAATAGTACTGATAACGAGAGCAATGATAATTATCACATTAATTATATAAATCAATTATAATAATAAATTCATTTTAATAGTTACTTTTCAACTTTTCTTTTATTTGCAGTTTAAATGGATTTAATTATTTATTCCTTACATCATCTGGAAGTTTGTTCCACAGTTTAGTTCCCCGAGTGAGAACACTTTGTTGAGCATGGGAAGTTCTACAAAAGGGAAAAGTTTGAGATTATTGGTTCGTCGGGTTTTTGATGTTTGTTTTGGGGTTTCTAAAAACCACTGTCAATTTTGTATGTATTCTTTCCCCTTTTAAAAACCCAAAAGTTATAGTCTGAAAGCCCGATAATACCCTTGTATTTTTTAAAAATTTTTAACCTCACGAAAGTTTGGGGACTTGTGTGGTCATACCGTTAATAAGAATTATGCGAAAAAAAATTTTTTTCTGATTTACAAATATTTTGGATAATTTTATGTTTTATATGCCCCACCCGATGGGTGAAAAATTTACAAAAAAATATGGATAAAAAAATTTTTCCCCCAATTTTTTAAAAAAATGTTTTAAAAACCCAAAAATTATTACAATGGTTTCGTATTTTTATATATTGACCTATTATTTTTGAAATATTTTTTATTACATTTTCAAATGTGTGTTTCCATCTTGGGTTTGCTAATCAATAACAACCCCAAGGGAAATTTTAAGCTTCTTGTATTTCCCTTTAATAATGAGTTTATAAATTTTTTGGATTGTTGCATTTGTGGGGTGTCATGTGTGAAGTGACACCCTACAGGGATTTTTTATTATATTTAATGTTAATTTGTTACTTTTTAAACCCCCAATTAGAAACCCTTGTACAAAATTCGATTTTTTGGGATTTTTTTAGACCCTTTTTAAACCCCTTCTCTGTAGAAAAAAATGGTAGTGCACAGAAAAATTTTAAAAATTTTAAAGGGTTTTTTGGTACATGGGTTATGCTTTGATGAAAAATTAAAAAAATAAGGCCCTAGGAAGACCCTTGGGGCACCCCAAAAAATAAGATTTTTTTGTACGACGTTTGCACTACTTTTAAAGACTTATACTGGTTCCTCCCGCTGAGATAATTTTCCCAAACCATCGAAGACGGGTCCACGAATACCGAAAAACCTTTGGTTTCTTTAATAAAATGGGAGTGAAAATAGTATAAAAGGTTTTAGATAAACAAAAAAAAATTGTTAATTGATACATTTTTACAAACCCTTTGCAAAAAAACTAGGTTTGGCAAAGGTGGTTTTTACTGCGAGTTATTGAATTTGGGTCAAAAAACTCATACGGGTTCATCTTTTAAAAAGTAATTTTTGTTAAAAAAATTCATTAATCTTTTGCAAATAATTTTTTAAAAGGGATTTACTTATGGGGGGAAAAGAACGAAATGGGTTTCTGAAATTTTAAAAAAAAATTAAACCATCCCCCTTTTTTTAAAAACTGGAAACTATTTTGGCAGTCTCAGAATGTTGGAAAGACCCTTTCTGTAAATGATTTGTTTATTATGTATTCCAGAAAATGGAGAAAATTTCTTCTTTGCAGGCTTTGATTACTTTCATGTTCACACATCAAAAACCCAGGGGCTGAAAACCTTAAGATTAGAAATTACACTTTTGTTTTTCATGGGTGGGTTTTGTGGGCCGAAAATAAAATGAAAACAAGGTAGGGGGGGGAAAAAAAACTAAAAATAATATAAGAGTTTCCTCTAAACACTGTGTTTAAATTGTTGGCAAAATTTGGCAGAAATTTTTCTTTAAAATTATTAGCTTTTAGAAAGCTATCTAAAAATAGATTTTCCTTGGACAGAAATAAAAGTTGGCTAATTTGAAAATTTTTCCCTTTTAAAATTTAATATTTTAATTTTCCATTTTTTTTTTGCTTTCCCCTGACCCTTTTCTCACAAGATGTTTTAAAATAGTTTTCTTTCGCTGTTCTATTACAGATGTTAACATATTCGATTTTTTTTAAAATGTAGACTCTTTATTTTAAAGGGGAAACCTTGCATAAATTTTTCTGAAGCCATTTTTGTCTAATAGATTTTTTGTTTGCTGAGAAAGAAATGGGTTTTGGAAAATTTTTATCTTTGATTTTATTCTTTTGTTTGGGGAAATATTTTATCAAAAAGAAAGAAGAAAATTTTTAATATAAATATCAAAACTACTTTGACATTTTGACCTTAAATATCGGGGTTCCCCCCTAAATTTGGCCAATTCTAATTGAAATTTTTATTAAAGAATCGTTACTATAATTTCCTTTTTAATTGTTGTTTGAAGTTTTTGGGACTTTTTAAGGTTGAGTTTAAAGGTTAGGAGGGGCCCAAATAAACCCTTAAATTTATTTGGAAAAAATGATCGCTTATTAATGAATAAAGGGACCCCAATTTCCCTGGTAGTTTTGTGGGTTTGTTAGTCCATATGGGGCAAAAATTTAGAAGTGAGTTTTTGCACTCTTGGGGGTTTTGGGTTTGGGGGGGAAAAACGAGTTTTGAATAGACCAATTTGGGTAAATTTCCACTTTACTTGTTTAATAAAATTTTAAGAAGATTTAGTTAAAAATCCCCCATATTTTTAACAGGGTTTATTTTTTGGTTTAGATGTATAAAATAAATTTTAAAATCCCCAAAAGGGATTTTCGGGAAAATCTGAAAAAACTGGCATTGGGTGGTCGATAAATTTTTCCAAAAAAAAAATTTCATAAATCCTTTAATTTCTAAAAAAAAGACTAAAATAGGGCAGCTAAGGGAAATTTTTTGCAAATTTCTTATTTTGATGTTTTTCTAGCAGGTAAATTGCAAAACCCCCCGCCACTCGTGCTTTTGTTTTTTTAGAAAGCATTAAGGGTTTAAAATGTATTTTAATGAAGATATGTTACTTTAAAAAACGAGTCTCCATGGGGCCTATTATATCAAAAAACCCTTAAAAGGGTATAAGGCCTGGTCTTGAAAAAGTTTCAAAGTAAAGGGGAAACCCACTGCTAATGTTATAAAAATAATTTTTTTTTGCCCCTTACATGGGTCTAATCTCCAAATTTAAATCTTCCCAAAAGTAATAATTTCATTCAGGTCTTTCCCAAAAAACTAATTTTAAGGTAATTGTCAACGGAGTTTAGATATCTGCTTTCCCTAAAGGGTTTATTTCGTTAAATTATTAATTTTCATTTAAGGAAAACCCATGTTGATAATTCCCCATTAAAGGGAATTTTACACCAAAACTTCATTTCCCAAATGAGAAAAAGGAAAATTTTACGAATTAATTTTTTACAAAAAAAATAAATAAAGAAAAATTTTATTTTAAATATATATATTTAAATTTCAAATCATGTATTTACCCCTTAGTGTTTTGCGATCTTGTCTTAATGTTTGCCGGCTTTATTTCTTGTGGCTGAGACGGGGGAATGTTTGGGGTCACTTTCCTCCAAAACCCCTTTTTTTGGCTTTAGATCCACAGGCTTTATCGACCGGGGAGGGAGCAACACCGGGCCAACAAGGGGGATCCCCACCACCAGCGACCCACCTTACCAGTTTAGATGCAAACCCCCCGCCTGAAGCAAAGGGAAAAGGGGAGACTGGCGGAAACCCTCCACCACAGCAAACAGCAGCTCCAAGGATTCAACCCGGGTGAAGTGGGGGCCAAAGCACCGGCGTCTCGAACCACTCCTTTTCTGCAGCCCCGTCCCTCAATGCTTTTGGAATGGTCTGCGGGCGCACCTTGTTTTCCCTTTTTGACCCAGCCTTGTGGCCCCAAAGTATGCAAATTTTTCCTTCACTTCGCGCCCTTTTTTAAGCAAAGGTAATTTTTCCCTTTTTTATTTTTTTCGAGGTAAAACACCCGATCTTTTATTAAGGGAAAAATTTTGGTACCTCGGAGTTCGCAGCATTTTTTTAGGGGCAAACCTTTTCGATTTCCCCAGAACCCGTGAAACGAGCAATAATGGGTTCCCAGCCGATGTTCGTTTTTTGTTTTTCCCCCCGGGGGAGTCGGGCCCCTTCAAAGGTTTGGTAACTGTTTGTTTTCTTCCAGTAGTTTTGCAAAATGAACACCCGTTTTCTCCCCTGTTTTTTTCTTTATGCTCTTTAATTCCATGAATTTGCAGAAATTTCCCCGGGGGACTGTAGTTTCCCGATAGTTACACTTGTCCTCCAGGTCTTTGATCGAAAACACTTTTTGATTGAAAATTGTCAGTCAAACTTATTTTTTATCCCTTTGGGGTTCATTTTTTCTCTTGTTTAAAACTGTTTCACCTTGTTTCAAACCGTCAACTTCCTTTTTTAGTGAACTCCCCAAAACTTTTGTTACCCCGTTTAAAAGTTATTGGAACAAAAGGAAACTTTCACTAGTTTGTTTCATAAATATCTCAAGTGGGGTCTTGTATGCTTGATTTTAGGAGTCCAAACAGGGGAGAGAGAGAGAGAAGAAGGGGAGAGAGAGAGGGGGGAGAGAGGGAGAGAGGGGAGAGAGAGAAAAGAGAGAGAGAGAGAGAGAGAGGAGAGGGTGAGGGGAGGAAAAGAACAGAGAGAGAGAGAAGGGAGAGAGCGAGAGAGAGAGGAGAGAGAGAAAAGAGAGAGAGAGAGAGAGAGAGAGAGAGAGGAGAGAGAGAGAGAGAAAGAGAGAAGAGGGAAAAGGGGGGAGAGGAGAAGGAGAGAGAAGGGGAGAGGAGAGAGAGGGGAGAGAAGAGAGAGAAGTGGGAGGGGAGAGGAGAAAAGGAAAACGAGAGAGGAGAGAGAAAAGAGGAGAGAGAGGAGAGAGAGAGAGGAGGGGAGAGAAAGAGAGAGAGAGATGAGGGGGAGATGAGAAAAAAAAAAAAAAAAAAAAAGGGGGGGGGGGGGGGGGGGGAGAGAGGGGGAGAGAGAGAAAAAAAAAGAAAAAAGAGAGAAAAAAAAAAAAAAAGAGAAAAAAAAAAAAATTTGTTAAATAAGTAAAAAATTTAAGTGAAAAATTTTTAAAAAGGGATAGAGAAAAATATTATAGTTATGTGGTGTAGTAGTAGTAGTAAAAAATAAAATAAAAAAAAAATAAAAAAATTTTTATACAAAAAAAATAAAAAAAAAAAGAAAAAAAATTTTATAGTAGTAGTAGATTTAAGTAGAGTAGCAGTAGTAGTAGTAGTAGTAGTTTTTAGTAGTATAGTAGTAGTAGTAGTATAGTAGTATAGTATAGTAGTATTGTAGTAGTAGAAATAGAGTAGTAGAGAGAGTAGTAGTAGTAGGTAGTAGTAGAGTAGTGGGTAAGTAGTAGTTAGAGTAGAAATTAGTAGTAGTAGTAGTAGTAGTAGAAATAGTAGTAGTAGTTAGTATGAATAGTAGAGTAGAGTGAGTAGTAGTGTAGTATAGTAGTAGTAGTAGTAGTAGAGTAGAAATAGTAGTAGTAATAGTAGTAGTAGAGTGATTTAAAAATAGTAGTAGAAAGGTAGTTAGAGTAGTAGTAGTAATAGTAGTAGTAGTAGTAGTATTAGTAGTTTTAAGTAGTATAGGTAGTAGTAAGTAGTAGTAGTAGTAGTAGTAAGTAGAAATAGTGAGTAGTAGTAGTAAGTTAGTAGTAGTTTTAGTATTAGTAGTAGTAGTAGTAGTAGTAGTTGTAGTATGTAGTAGTAGTAGTAGTAGTAGTAGAGAAAGTAGTAGTAGTAGTATTTGTAGTAGTAGTGTAGTAGTAGTAGTAGTAATAGTAAGTAGTAGTAGTAGAGTAGTAGTAATAGTAGTAGTAGTATAGTAGTAGTATAGTATTAGTAGTAGTAAAATAGTAGTAGTAGAGTGTGTAGAGTAGTAGTAGTAGTAAAAAAGTAGTATAGTAGTGTAGTAGTAGTGTAGTGTAGTAGTAGTAGTAGTGTAGTAGTAGTAGTATATAGTAGTAGAAATAGTTAGTAGTATAGAAAGTAGTAGTAGTAGTAATAAAATAGTAGTAGTATTAGTAGTAGTAGTAGTGTAGTAGTAGTGTAGTAGTAGTAGTAAAAATAGTGATAGTAGTAGAGTAGTAGAAGTAGTAGTAGTTAGTAGTAGTGTATGTAGTATAGTAGTAGTAATAGTAGTAGAAAGTATAGTGTGTAGTAGAAGTAGTAGTGTAGAAAAGTAGAAAGTAGGAATAGTGTAGTAGTAGTAGTATAGTAGAAAAGTAGTAGTAGTAGTAATAGTGGTAGAAAAGTAGTAGTAGTAGTATTATTTAGTAGTAGTAGTGTAGAGTAGTAGAGTAGTAGTAGTAGTAATAGTAGTAGTAGTAGTAAGTAGTAGTAGTAATAGTAGTGTAGTAGTAGTAGTAGTGTTAGTAGTAAGTAGAATAAAGTAGTAATGTAGTAGTAGTGTAGTAGTAGTAGTAGTAGTAGTAGTAGTAGTAATAATAGTGTAGTAGTAGTGAGTAGAGTAGTAGTATAGTAGTAGTAGTAGTGGGAAGTAGTAGTTAGTAGTAGAATAGTGGGTAGTAGGTAGTAGTAGTAGTAGTAGAGTAGTAATAGTAGTAGTAGTAGTAGTAGTAGTAGTATAGTGTAGTTAGTAGTAGAAATAGTAGTAGTAGTAGTACCAAAGCCAAACCCTTTTGCCCTAGATGGGGAACTCTGCGGTACAGGACAGCCAATCCGCCCCAGGCTCGCGTGGACATCTGTGCTAGGGGATTCTGGACCAGAGGGCAGCGGACCTTTTGGAATCCGGGTCTTCGACCCGATGGCGCCTCCCATCGTGAGTCCCCCTGGGGTGTCCACCACGGGAAAACGAGCTGGGAAGATAAGGGCCTTGGCGATAGGATCTGAAAGGACCATGGTCCCTTTCAGGGCCCCTGGTTTTCACCACATTGGCGGCATGGCCCCCAAGGCTAGGAGCTTTACTCAAGACTAGGGGGACTTGTGTCAGTAAGAAAGCACAGCCAAGGAGCTCCGTCGCCCCCTGGATGAGTGTCGCCTCTCCTTTTTCCCTGTCCGGTCTGCCTCCTGTGTTCAGGGGTACGAGATACTCCACTCCCTCTAACACGGACAAGGTGACCCGTTGCGAGGCCACTTTTGGTAGAGAGGGGATAAGGGGGATAGGTTTGGGAAAATAGAGTGGGTTGTAAATTTAGGGTAGTTATTAGAAATGTATGTATTTTTAGGGGAGTTGTAAGGTTGGTGCCACAGTCAATAGCGGGGTGGGGCTAGGCGTCCCCCCCGCAAATAAAAGGGCGGTGGAGGTTATTGTAGAAAAAAAAAAAAAAAAGTATAGTAGTATAGTAGTAGTAGTAGTAGTAGGTAGTAGTAGTAAATATAGTAGTATAGTATAGTATTAGTAGTGTAGTAGTAGTAGTATAGTGTAAAGTAGTAGTAGAGTAGTAAGAGTAAATAGTAGTAGTGTAAAAATAGTAGTAGTATAGTAGTAGTGGGTTTAGTAGTAGTATAGTAGTAGAGAAAAGTAGAGTGGGTAGTAGTAGTAGTAGTATAGTAGTAATAGTGAAAAGAAAGTAGTAGTAGTAGTGTAGTAGTGTAGTAGAGTAGTAGTAGTAGTAGTAGTAGTAGTAGTAGTAGTAGTAGGAGTGTAGGTAGTAGTAGTAGTAGTGCAGTAGAAAGTATAGTTAGTTAGTAGTAGTAGTAGTAGAGTAGTAGTAGAGAGTAGTGTAGTAAGTGTATTTAATAGTAGTAGTAGTAGTTAGTAGTAGTAGTGTAGTAGTGTATAGTAGTAGTATAGTAGTAGTAGTGTGTAGTAGTAGAAGTATAGTAGTAGTAGTATAGTAGAAATAGTAGTAGTAGTGTAGTAGTAGTAGTAGTAGTATAGAGTAGTAGAGTGTGTAGATAGTAGAATAGTATATAGTGTAGTAGTATGTAGAGTATAGTAGTAGTAGTAGTAGTATAGTAGTAATAATAGAGTAGTAGTAGTGTAGTAGTGTGTAGTAGTAGTAGTAGTAGAGTAGTATAGTAGTAGTAGTATAGTAGTAGAATAATAGTAGTAGTAGTAGAGTAGTAGTAGTAGTAGTGTGAGTAGTATAGTAGTAGTAGTAGTAGCAGTAGTAGTAGAGTAGTGTAGTGTAGTAGAGTAGAGTAGTAGTAGTAGTAGTAGATAGAGTGGTAGAGTGTAGTAGTGGTAGGTAGTGTAGTAGTAGCAGTAGTAGTAGTATAGTAGTAGTAATAGTAGTAGGTAGTAGTAATAGTAGTAGTAGTAGTAGTAGTAGTAGAGTAGTAGTAGTGTATAGTAGTAGTAGAAATTTTAGTAGTAGTAGTAGTAGTATAGTAGTAGTAGTAAGTAGTAGTAGAGTAGTAGTAGTATAGAATAGTGTAGTATAGTAGTAGTGTAGTAGTAGTAGTGCAGTAGTGTAGTAGTTGTGGTTGGACCCCCCAAACAGCGCAGACCACACCATGACGTGCAAAAAGGGGGGATTCGTGTTATCGGGGCACGACGAAAGTGGGGCCCTGACGCCAGCATGCTCAGGGGGGTGTGCCACGACGTCTCCCCGGCCAACCCCCTGCCCCTGATGGGGAACTCCTCGGTACAGGCAGCCCAAAACTGCCCCTGAGGCTCGCGTGGAATCGTGCTCGGGGGTCTGCCAGGGGAGGGGCCTTTTTTGGGCAACCGGGTCTTCGAAACCCCAGGGCCCCTCCCATCGTGAGCTCTCCCTCGAGGTGCCACCACAGGGAAAGAGCTGGAGAAGATAAGGGCCTATGGCGATAGGACCTCAAGTCGACCATGGTCCTTCCGCCCCCCGGGCTTTACCACATCTGGGCGGCATGGCCCCCCAAGGCTAGGGGCTTCTACTCAAGACTAGCACTGATGTCATAAAGAAGCACCCGCCAAGGAGCCGTCGCCGCCTGGAGAGGGGTGCCTCTCCCTTTTCCCCCGCTCCGGTCTGCCCCCCGTGTCTCAGGGGGACGAGATACTCCACTCCCTTAACACGGACAAGGTGACCTCGATTTCGAGGAAAATTTGGTAGAGAGTGGGAAAGGGTGGATAGGGTTTGGGAATAGAGAGGTTGTAAATTTTGGGGTGTTGTTTGTAAAGTATGTATTTTTAGGGGGAGTTTTAAGGTTGGATGCCACAGTCAATAGCGAGGTGGGCTAGGCTACCCGCCGCAAATAAAGAGGGGTGGAGGATATTGTAGTAGGTAGTAGTAGTAGTAGTAGTAGTAGTAGTGTAGGGAGTAGTAGTAGTAGTAAAATGTAGAGTAGTGTAGTTTTGTATAGTAGTAGTAGTATAGTAGTAAAATATAGTAGTAGTAGTGTAGTAGAGAGTAGTAGTAGAGTAGTGTAAAATAGTAGAGAGTATAGTAGTAGTAGAGTAGTATAGTGTAGTAGTAAAATAGTAAAGTAGTAGTAGTAGTAGTAGATAGTGGTAGTAGTAGTAGTAGTAGTAGTAGTGTAGTAGTAGTATAGTAGTAGTAGTAGTAGTTAGTAGTAGTAATAGTGTAGTAGTAGTAGTAGTAGTAGTAGTAGTAGTAGTAATAATAGGACATAGTAGTAGTAGTATAGAACACAATTAGTAGTAGTAGTAGTAGTAGTGTAGTAGTAGAGTAGTATAGTAGTAGAGTAGTAGTAGTAAATAATAATAGTAGTAGTAGTAGTAGTAGTGTAGTGTAGTAGAGACTACATATACTACTATTATACTACACTACTACTATTTTCACTACTACTACTTACTACTACATACTACTACTACTACTATATTTCTACTTTTTTTTTTTTTTTTTTAAAATAAAAACAGCCTCCTCCATAAGGGGTTCGATGTTTAAAGGTCGTGGAGCGGTTAGGACGCAAGACATTGGCCCCGACCGGTAGACGCCCAAGACTGTGGGGACAACCATACCAAAAATGAAAAGCTATGTTTATGAGAGCTCAGAGAGGCAGGGCATAATGAATTAGGTTTAACATGTTAGACAGTGATGTGGCTTTGTCAAGGGCACCCTGAGGCGGCGGGGTTCCCCCCGCACTATTGCGAGGTGATCCGCTGCTGATCCAGTAGGTTTCCCGCTTCTCCCCCGCTGGCGGTGATGCGGCGTCCCAGTTCACAAGGAGCTTTGGGGATCGCTGGTCCCAGCACCCGGTTGTCTCCACTGCGAGGGGGCCCAAAAAAGGTATCGCAGTGCCAGGGCCGTGTAACGGGGGTTGGTGTTGGGGGACGGGGGGGTGGGGTGATGGGAAGGGGGGGTTTAGGGT
>JACEEZ010023279.1:0-43473 GCA_016584305.1 Chionoecetes opilio
ATTCTTTTTATATTATTTACAAAGCTGGCTGTTGTCTGTTTTTTTTTACCCCTGTCACACCAAGTCCGAATGACCGGAGCGTCGAAATGAAATTCTTCGTATATACCTGGATATTCGAAGTGCATTCGAAGTTCATTCTAAAATTTCTGACTGCATTCCCAAACATTTGGGTCTATTCTTGTGACCGGCCCGAATATTTTGCTCATGCTCAAAACTTTCGAGGTGCATTCGAAGTACAGAAATATCGAACGGCATTCGAAGTGTCTGCTTGATTCCTGCTGATTCCGAATAAGTGTGACGGGGGTATTAGGTAAACCACCAAGGGTTGCATAGGTGTATAAACCTGAAGCGAGAGTTCTACTTAGAAGAATTTGGCTCGCATAACTAACTTTCATTTTTTCAAAATTGTTGCAGTCTACATGAGTGTCCGTTATTTTGGGAGCAATCCTGATAGGATGTACCTTATCTGCTTCATAGAAATCTACAATATGACTCAACCTAGCAATTTCACCACCAATTTCGATGTCATATTTAGTAAATATATTTCTTGCACTTTTTAGTAAGTGTGGAGTATCTATCATAAAAGAAGAAAATCTTTCCATCATTAACTTCTACATAAGGTGTTGCTGATGATATATCAAGTTTATTAAAGGCACTTCTGTTTGATGAGTCTTGGTCACACACAATGAATTTGGGGTGTAATCCACATGATAATAATTTAGTGATGCAGTCCTGGCCCGGTATTTATAATAAGGCTATGGGATTCCCATAAGGTTCGACATAACAAAGTTGCCCATAAGATCTCTATGTTATGGAGCAAATCTCCGCCATAGCTATGGGTCTAGCAGTTCCTGCTGACACAACTTAGCGCTAAACGTAGCACTTACATTACCCTAAAATGTCTCTTAGATCATGAAATAACGCTTAAAATCAGTAAAATATGAGCAGTAAATTATGTGAGAACCTTACGAATTGAAAATAAAGCAGTTTTAAAGGATTAATTCATATATACGTGTAAATAACATCCCATAGAAAAGTTTTACGCGGGGAACGATGTAAACACTTGTCTCTCTCCTCCCTATAAATAATATGTTATATCTCCACAAGTAATGGTAGAAGGGTGACGGAAGGAAACACAACAGGTAAACCACGTAGTACAGAAGGGGAAAGGGGCAAAAGCCAGGGAGGGAGTGATGACCAGACAGAGATACGGACAATACACGTAGCTAGGTAGATATACTGCCGTATCTGTAGCTACGTATACTGCCGTATCTCTGCCTGGTCATCACTTCCTCCCTGGCTATTGTTTCTTTCTCCTCCTTTACTACATGGTTTAACTTGTGTGTATCCTTCCGTCACCCTTCCGCCATTACATTTGGAAATATGATGTTATTTGGTAAATTTCTAGCGTTTGCCCATACTCTCCCCCTTGCCCCAAACAAGCTTGGGGACCTGTGGGAATGCGGGGTTTGAGGGTGGGGACTAAATAATGCGTCGAAAACACGTATTTTTAGAGTTGTGTAGGAGTCAAAATTACCTATATCTAAGGTAAGTACTTTTCCCTAGATATGGGAAATTTACCTAACCTTCAAGCTCTGAGATTACAAGGCCCCCCTCGTAATCTAATCTAACCTAAGCAAATTAAACCTAACCTCCTAGCGAGGGGCTCTGCCCCCCTTGACCCCCGATAATCTATCCTAACTTAGCGATAATCACCCGATAATCTAATCTAACCTAATGGGGCCCCTCGACACCCCCGGTAACCTAATTTTGTTTTACCTTACTTCTTAATGGGAGGGGTGGGGGAGGGTGGGGTGGACTCGATACTCCGGTCATTCTGTTTGTGAGGATCGTCAGCAGGTCCACACGTTTCTTGACTGAAGAAATTCAATCAATTTTCCCTAGATCTAGGGAATTTTTACGCCACTACCTAACTCAATAACTATGTGGTTGCAACGCACATTTTGTACCCCAGCCAAATATCCCACATACCCCCCAAGGTGCCCAAACTTGTTTTGGGTGGGAGAGGGGGGAGTATGGGCAAACACTACAATAATACCTGTTATTTATAAGGAGGAGAAAGGCACGTGTTTACGTGCGTCTCACTCTTCTTCCTCTTGTGACCTGCATCGCCTCTGCTTTTCTTCCCTTGCTGCGGACACTTTCCAATGAGGATTTGGCTTTAGTTAGAAGGTTAAAACTTGGAGTTAGGTTAGGTTAGTGAATCTAAAGGTGGGGTTACGTTACATTAGGTCAGGTTAGTGAATCTAAAGGTGGGGTTAGGTTAGTTAATTTCATGTCATACGCTTATTACTAAAAACATTTGATATCTCCAAAAGTAATGATTTGCGACAGAAACTCATTGAGAGTTTCTTAGAATCCATTAAGGTAACCAGAAAGCACACTCCCAATTGTGTAGGTAATTCTGGTCCTAGTGTAAAACATTAACCTGTTTCCAAGTATTACATTTATGTTTTTCCGGAAGTAGTATCTCCACTACGTGCTGAAGCTGAAATGATAGCCCTCCAGAAGGTAGATATGACTGCGTAGGTAAAACAAATCTTTACCTTCATTTCTGCCAAAAACAAGAGCTAAATTTATTATAAACATCAATACTAAATAGAAAATAATAATGCCTTCGAAAAATGTTGTCAAATAAACAATGAAAACCCTTTATTCATCCTTTTCATCTATTAGGAGAAGTGGAACTGTCGTCGAAAATTTCCGTTGGCGAGAATTCTCGATTGTTATCTCGCACAGAAATTTGGGGTACACGAGAGTATTACCATGGAAGGCCTTGAGCAAGCATTTTCCCTGTCCACTCCAGCTGCTCCATGGTCATCACTGCAACAGCTGCACTGCTCAGTGCCTGCTGCATCTTGCCAGTGGCGAGAGGAAACAATCATAATGTTATTATAATTTTCATTCCCGCTGTCAGTGTATGGTTCCTTTTTTATTTACTCTGGAGGAATGCATTCACGAGAGTGACATACATAATTCCCTCATGGTTCAGCCGATACCTCTTGACAAGTTCTTCGTCATTCAATTAGCCGAGAACGTCTATAATGGCACGAAAATGCCCGAGTTGGCGCTGGCGGAAGAGTTGTTTTGCTGCCATGTTGACGGCTTATGTCAACATAAGGGATCCTTATGGGACCTCCGGACATCCCCTAGCGCTTATGGGGCAACTTTATGGGAAAACACGATCACTTATGGAATATTCGGTGATTTATGGCGAACTTCGCCATTTTGTCTGCTTATGGGAAACCATATAAGCTATTATAAATACGGGCCCTGGATCATGAATTATATAATGTCATGGCAAAGTGACCTGTTAGATAAAAAATATCCCAAGGCCTGCTTCCATTTCCTGCAAAGCCCCTTGGCCATAAAAACATGGCATATTGAGCAGGTTTTTCTCCTTTAATATAACTGATATTACAAACACCAGCTGCCTTTCCACCCCTCAACTTTGCTACAGCCTCTCTGACTTCGTCAAGAGAGGGTGCTGTTTCGTCCAATATATGCGAGGTATAAAACTCGCAGCCTATTACTTAAGACAGGCTGATACACGAGATGTAAGCGGTTTATATCGATTTTTATTATATTTCTATGCTAGATTACTATAGATTCGACATTTTGGATGATATAGCAATCTGAACAATCATGTGAGGCTGCAAATTGACGATAAAAAGTTCTAACTTTGTGTGGAGGAATAGGTCTGTTGAAGCCCTAACGTGCAGCGCGGCTGGCGGAAGGCTGCCGCCTTCGCTACCACTATATGGGAAGCTACCGCCGGAAGGGTAGGCAAGGAGTCCTGCTGTGCTGAGGCAAGTTGTGATATTATAGTGCTTGTGTTCTCATTTTGACTGTCTCTGTATTTTCTTCTCTGCCCATGATATAAGGGAAATCATTACTGCTGTTATTTGTAGCGTGGGGACATGTTTGGTGTGATAACACGGGTGTCTTGTGCAAAGCTTCACCCAACCTTCTGTTGAATGTTTCCACGGTGGAGGCTGACGAATTTTTTTCTTCAGGTAAGAAGGCAGACTTCTTGAAAACTATTGCTCGGACCTCTACGTGATGAAGTTCAGACATTTCGTGTCCTCCTTTGTACGTCGTTCCTCGCGCCTGTTTATGTGCCACCTGCCAAGCCTACAACTTTTGAAGTGAGTAATTGATGTAACCCTATATTGCCTATTATTATTTTTCACATCAGGGAAAAAGTAGTTTTTTTCCAGCAATGTGTTGTGCAGGTACTTATGCTAGACTTATATTATTGTATATGCAAAACAAAATGCAAACCTTCTAAATGGGGGGGGGGGGTTACTAGCTGGTGTTACATAATTTTCAAGGAGGTTCTGGACATGTGTTACAAGGCGTGACAAGGGGGGAGGGGGGTCAAACATGACTAAAACAGCGTTACGTAATGTTTTAATGGCCCCTATAATGCGGATATAGACTAAACGTACGTTAGGAAAACTGTCCTTACATCTATGGAATATGTATTGCTAACGTGTTACTTAATTACTCAGTCAGCATTTTTTTTCTTTCTATTTTTACATCACAAAGGACTGGCCAAAGTAAAATTGACTGGTAAAATTGAATTAAAAAATCGAGTGTACAGTCTTGCAGTTGTACACTTGCAAGTGTACTGTCTATGTCTTGCGTAGGTTTAGTTTTACTCCACCTTTATGTAGGACTCTAAGAGTGCTGTGAAGTGTGGTAGGGTTGTGAACTTTTGTAGCCCACATTATCGTACCGAGCCACCAAAATTATCGTATTTTCAGATAGATTATCGTACAGCCTTAGCTAGAATAATATAGTCAGTAGATAACTATATACATCATAGAATTCAGCATTCCCCATATACAAATATTTTCACTTCACCAAAATATATAATATATCTAATCATGACACAAAATTCCATATTAATTGATTTTTTCAAAAAAAAAAAAAAAAAAAAAAAAAAAATATATTTAGTAACACATATAATGACTCAAAAGAAGCTGAACTCGAGAACTCTACATAGCTATCATTCTCAAAAGAAAAGAGGAATTCCTGTTCCTCCTCTATTATGTTATCTCCTGTGTCAGCTGGCGCTTATAATGATAGTGTGTCAGTGTCATCGACATATCATATCATGTGTAGGGATGAAAGTAGCACAATCTCCTTTTCCCTTAGACACTGCGCTTCTGGAAGAGAACCAAGTATGGTTCCCGTTAGAAGTCAGTTTCTTACCTTTGTCTTGGTAAGGTTAATCTTGCTAAATACCCTCTCACAATCTGCGTTCCAATGCGGCAAGCAACGGTCCAAGTCCATGTCATGCAAAGGACAAAAAGTCAAACTCAAAACTCTCTCTCTCTCTCTCTTTTTTTTCTTTTTTTCTCTCTCTCTCTCTCTCTCTCTCTCTCTCTCTCTCTCTCTCTCTCTCTCTCTCTCTCTCTCTCTCTCCTCTCTCTCTCTCTCCTCTCGCTATCGCGGAAGTTTACAGTGACATTTTTTTTTTTATTTTTTTTGCGATGACAATTTTTGTATGACTTTATAATGTAATTATATTTGTGAGTCAATTATCGTATTTTCGTGTACGATTCTCAACCATGCATCGTACATTGTACGGATAGTCAAATTATCGTACAAATACGATAATTCTCGTACAGTTCATAACCCTGAGTGTGGGGGATGTGTATCCAGCTTCTTTCCTGTTAATACAGGAGTGAGGCAAGGGTGCGTCTTTGCCCCATCACTTTTCAACACTTGTATGGACTGGGTATTAGGGTACGCCGTAGGTCCAATGAAAAGTGAAATATAGATTATTTCGAATTTGGCAGGGTGTTTTCTTATGTAAAATTTAATTTAAGGGTGGTTTGTCCTCTTCAACTTTTTGGTTTGAGCACTTCTTGCTATGCAAAAATGGACTTTTATATTTATATGCAAAACATAGCTTAAAGTGCGATTTTGCATAGTAAGAATTGCTCAAATGCAAAAATGGAAATAGATAAAATCGTCTTAGAATTCTATTTTACATAAGAAATTGGCATGCCAAAGTTGAGAAAAAGAATTTTTGTTATACGGCGTACCCTAACCAGGGTACCAAAATAGTTGATTGGGTTGGGGGGCAGGGGTGTGACAGCTANTTTTGAGAAAATGCCACAAACCACTCATTTCTGAGTTTATTGTTTTCCCACTTATGACTCCACGCTGTCCCAGGCTCAAATTAAGTAACACCGTATTTTTGGAACTTAACCCGCACCAACCGGGAAAGTCCCGTAGGTACAAACTAACTTCCCAAGAGACCGTAACGGGGGGACGTGTGAACAGAAACAGAGACGATCGAGGTTTTAAACTCGTAACTCATGCAGGTAGACGAGGGGGCTGGCCAGGGCGTAGGTGAGGTCCGTAGCTCCTGTAACCCATACAGGTAGACGAGGAGGAGGATACCAGGACGTGGGTAGGTCCTAGCTCCGTGGGGTGCTGTGTGGAGTGTGAGTGCGGTCGCAGGAATCTATCGCTGTCTCGGTCCATCCTCGTTATATACCCGACGGTCCACGTGACTCCTGTGACGTGGCCGTGAAGAAGGTGGTGCCCCTTGTGGTGGTGATTCATTGAACTGCCTTGCTTCAAAGCTTCAGGGCACCACATAGTAAGAGTTTGAATGATCTTAGGCAAAAATGGAACTCCAGAAACGGCCGTCAAAGTTTTATTACGTTTTTTTATTTATTTATTTGTTTTATTATGTTTTCAAAGGGTTTTTTTCGGAAACAAAAAAATATATCAAAACCAAGAAAAAAAGGAAAAAATAGTATAAATGAGCTGCCCGCGTGCTATTACGTTATATGTAAGCAAATCATTGCCAGCCCCAGGTCATGGGGGGCAAACCGCTGGCAGAATGTGCGCCTTTGACGACCATTCCGTTGAGTACTTGCATAAACCCCCCGTAAATCCATGACTTTCACGAAAAGCATGCAGGGCTGCCATGCTGTAAATAAGAGATTCTGTAATAGCGGTTCACTCCATGTTAACTTATGAAGTCTTAAAAATACAATGGGGCAGAACAAATTTTCATAATCTTAACAGCAGGTTAGCTAAATTTTTAAAAAATGCGCGCGTCTCCTTTTGGCAACGGTGGAAAAAAATGTCTGATACGTTGTGACGTGTTTTTAATTAATCTGCTAACAGTTTAAGTTCAAATTCATTCTTTCTTTTTTCTATTGACCCTCCATCTCCCTCATAAACTAATTTGTGACAAAAACTGAGTAATAGATTAATACAAAAATACCCCGAAAAAACAAAACTAAAAAATAAATAATAATATATATATATTATATAATATAATTATATTATATAAAATATATATATATATATATATAATAATATATGGTAACTTGTACTTTTTGTAAAACCCAAATTTTTGTCCAGACACAAATTCGGAACTTCCCTGACGGCAATTAGGGTTTGATTAGTATAACGAACACCGGTAAAAGCTTATTAAATATATAGGTTGAGTGGTAGAAAATTGGAACTTTCGCTGAGGGAGACGAGAGATTCCGGTGAGGTTAGCCCGAAGCCCAGTAGGGTTTTAAACCTGAACAAATGCTGAACTCTTAAATCTAAATATAACTAATTAAGCAATTTCCTTCAAGTGAAAATGCGATTCAATTATAGGCCAAGTTACAATGAATGCAATTAAGTTTCTTTGAATAGTAACTAAGATTGATTCAAAAGGGGTGATAATATATTGACGAAATGCGGGCTTTTTATGTGCCGCAATTAGCAAGTAACTGTGTGGTAAAACTATTCACTTTTAGGGCTAGATTTAGGTTATGTTTAGCTTATGTTTAGTTAAGGTTAAGTTTGGGATTTTGTTGAGTTATTTAGGTTACATAAGCGAGTCTGATGGTGCGCGATTGCCTGGCTGTCCCGGCTGGTTGGCAGCCATCTACTTCTGGGGAGTATTTACCAACAAACATTAAAGCGTGGTGGAATTCATAACAGTGAAATAAATGTTGTGTAATCAATCAATTAGTATAGGTAAATATTCCGCAGGAGTTAGCGGCCGCCAACCAGCCGGGTAATCGCACCATCAGATTTGCTTATTAAACCAAAATAATTCCGCTAAACGTAACCCAAACCTAGCCTTAACCTAACCTAGCTATTACTATACAAAAACAAGTGCTCTATTTTTGGTTTATGCAAGTTAATAAATACAGAGCAATCAATATACTGAGCTGAAAATTATAGAGAAATAGTATCATGTAAGGCAGTGTTCTTCAAACTTTTTTTATTGCGACCCAGTTTGAATTTACATTCGCGACCCTATTGTGCGTATGTTGCTACTTTCTCTCCGTTGTGATTTTTTATTGCAATTACATAAATACACACATGTGCATCTAAATCATCTAAATCTGCATACATATATACATACACGAATCTATGGATTCAATATAATTGCATATGTTAGAATGTGGCAATGTAAATTTTATCGATTAAAAATATGTAAAAGTACTGTGTAAAATATTGTAGCTACGTAATTAGAGAATTTTTTTATTGATTTATTGGCAGATAAAGATTATGCGTATAAGTCCTGCCTTCTCCCAGCGGCGTTCCCTCTCTCTCTCTCTCTCTCTCTCTCTCTCTCTCTCTCTCTCTCTCTCTCTCTCTCTCTCTCTCTCTCTCTCTCTCTCTCTCCTATTAATGCATTTCACATATGTATGTAATGATATGTTTACAACTTGGCGACCCATTGACCAACAGCTTGCGAACCAGTATTGGGTCGCGACCTGTACTTTGAAGAACCCTGATGGCATGTGGATCCAGCCCATTCCTGCAGAATATCAACCTATTATTTATATAGAAAATACTGTATAAAAAGTACGATATGTATAGAGCTGTTTATGGCTGGTCTGCCCTCAGACATCACAGATATGCATATGTAGATATACTTAATGCATGCAAGCCGTCAGCACCTGGCTGGTACCTGGCATAGTTGATTTGACTATTTTACACAGCGCGCCAAAAAATTGTTCGCCGCATCATAACAGACGCTCCCATAAGGGAATTCTGAAAATGTACTCTATAGCAGCCTAGTGACTTCTGAGAGAGATATCCTACATATGGCAGCATGTTTAAAGCATGGGCAGTCCATCAAGACCGTTGAGGAATGCTCAGATGCCACTTGTCAATTATAGACGAAGCATTTTGAAAAGGATCGCGCCTCACTCCCCGCGAGTAATTTGAACAGATGCGCGTTGGTATAACTATCATTATTTTCATAATGGGTGGCAAGAAATATACCTACAAGGAAGCAATATTCAGTTATTGTGACTCTAACACAAGGCAGAGAGGCCAGAGGAAAGAATATCAGATTGGTGGGTGTTACGAGGAGATATGTGGATGTAAGTTGGTGGATTGGTTCTGAACGTGGCGGGTAGGCAAGCCCATAACATAAAGAAGTGGCCACAAAGCGAGGATGTAAACCATCAGCAGGCACCCGTAAATGTCATGAAGGTCAAGTGGATGCCAATCCTCAAATAGAGCAAGAAAATGATTACGATATGACATTTACATCCTCAGATGGGCCACTTCTTTATGTTACTACGGTGTTGCCACCCCCGCCACTTTCATGAACACTCCACCCACTTCATCACACATCTCCTCGTAACATCCACGATCCTTATATTCTTTCTCTGGCCTATCTGCCGATTGTGTAGAGTCACAATACTTTAAATTGTTCCTTTGTTAGGTCTTTTCTTTGCCACCCATTATGAAATAATTATAGTTATAAAAAAAAAAAAACCTACGCGCGTCTTTTCAATTCCTCCGCGGGAGTGAGGCGAGCCATTTCAAAATGCTTTCGCGTATAATTGACAAGTGGGCATATGAACTTCCTTAACGTCTTGATGCTGCCCCTGCTTTAAACATGCTGCCATAATATGTCGGGATATCTCTCTCAGAGTCACTAGGCGCTATAGAGTACATTTTCAGAATTCCCTTATGGAGGTCTGTTGGGATCGGCGAACAATATTTTGGCGCGCTGTGTACATATATCTGATGCTTTTTTCCCGGCATGATTTATCATTTCTGTCATTTAACATAAAGGGTTTGTAGTGTTTGCCACTTGTCTAAGGCGTTAATATATAAATAAATGGGCTAATCATGGGCTGTAGCGGTGGTCAAGCACACCCTCACCACCACCACCACGGCCATCCTCACCACTTCTCACCTCAAAATCAGGCCGCCCTGCACCTAATTTAATCTTATGGTAGATTTTGGTTGTATTCACAGTTATTATGTCTTACGGTTATGTTAAAAACTCACCTGTACATGTCTTGGAAGAAATATGATGGAAATAAGGCACGTCGAAAGGATGGATAAACCGTGCTTGTTGTTGGTTGTCGTTGGTGGACACAACAAAGCTCGACGAGTTGCGTTGTATTTTGCTTATTGCATTGCCGAACGCGATGCAACGGGTGGAGAAAATTTCTTAGCATATAAGCCCATGTTGCTTTGGTGGTGGTGTTGCAGTCAGTGTCTTCAGAGACAATATCTGAGAGATGTGATGCCTGTGGTTTCTTTGACATCTTTCCCATCTGTATCCACAAGTTTTTCTAAATGATAAGAAGAGTCATATCCATCTATGCCATTTCCCATTACTTTGCTGCATTTAACAAATTGTTGGCATACCCTATTCCTTCATTCACGGTCTTTTCAGTTGATGATCATTTGGGGTGTAATGATTTTCCTCCAGATTTCCTGATACAACATAAAAAATCTCTAGACCGTCTTGACTTATTCGAATGTGGTAATGATATTATAATTTTATAATTTGAAGACACACCGGTCCCATAAAGCTGTATGAATATATATTTAATAGCCATATATCCAATATACACTGGGAATTGTAGCCTCTTTGTGCCAATTATAATTCCATGGTTGGATTCATCATCTTTATAATCATTTACTAGACTCCAATAACCATTACAAGCCTCATTCCAACGCTTTCTACTTCTTGTGGTTGGTTCCCGTCACACTTATTAAAGCATCAATAATTCATTTATATTATTTACAAAGCTGGCTTTGTGCTGTGCTGTTTTTTGTATACCTCTGTCACACCAGAGTACGAATGAGCCGGAATGCCGTCGAAATGAAAATTCTTCGTATTACCTGATATTCGAATTGCACTCGAAGTTCATTCTAAAATTTCTTGACTTCATTCCCAAACTTTGTGGTCTATTCTTGTGACCGCCCGAATATTTTTGATCATGCTCAAACCCTTTCGAGGTGCAGCCGAAGTAACAAGAATATCGAACGGCATTTCGAAAGTGTCTGCTTGATTCCTGCTGATTCCGAATAGTGTGACGGGTGTTATAGGTAACCACCAGTGCATAGGTGTAATAAACCTGAAAGCGAGAGTTCACTTAGGCGAAATTTGGCTCGCATAACTAACTTTCATTTTTTAAAAATTGTTGCAGTCTACATGAGTGTCCGTTTATTTTGGGGGGAATCCTGATAGGATGTACCTTATCTGCTTCATAGAAATCTACAATTGACTCAACCTAAGCAATTTCACCACCAATTTCGATGTCATATTTAGTAAATATTTTCTTGCACTTTTTAGTAAGTGTGGAGTATCTATCATAAAAGAAGAAAATCTTTCCATCAAATTAACTTCTACATAAGGTGTTTTCTGATGATATATCAAGTTTTTAAAGGCACTTCTGTTTGATGAGTCTTGGTCACACCACAATAATTTGGGGTGTAATCCACATGATAATAATTTAGTTGATGCAGTCCTGGCCCGGTATTTATAATAAGGCTAGGGATTCCCTAAGGTTCGACATAACAAAGTTGCCCATAAGATCTCTATGTTATGGAGCAAATCTCCGCCATAGCTATGGGTCTAGCAGTTCCTGCTGACACACTTAGCGCTAAACGTAGCACTTACATTACCCTAAAATGTCTCTTAGATCATGAAATAACGCTTAAAATCAGTAAAATATGAGCAGTAAATTATGTGAACCTTACGAATTGAAAATAAAGCAGTTTTAAAGGATTAATTCATATATACGTGTAAATACATCCATAGAAAAGTTTTACGCGGGAAACGATGTAAACACTTGTCTCTCTCCTCCCTATAAATAATATGTTATATCTCCACAAGTAATGGTAGAAGGGTGACGGAAGGAAACACAACAGGTAAACCACGTAGTACAGAAGGGGAAAGGGCAAAAGCCAGGGAGGGAGTGATGACCAGACAGAGATACGGACAATACACGTAGCTAGGTAGATATACTGCCGTATCTGTAGCTACGTATACTGCCGTATCTCTGCCTGGTCATCACTTCCTCCCTGGTTATTGTTTCTTTCTCCTCCTTTACTACATGGTTTAACTTGTGTGTATCCTTCCGTCACCCTTCCGCCATTACATTTGGAAATATGATGTTATTTGGTAAATTTCTAGCGTTTGCCCATACTCTCCCCTTGCCCCAAAAAAGCTTGGGGACCTGTGGGAATGCGGGGTTTGAGGGTGGGGACTAAATAATGCGTCGAAAACACGTATTTTTAGAGTTGTGTAGGAGTCAAAATTACCTATATCTAAGGTAAGTACTTTTCCTAGATATGGGAAATTTACCTAACCTTCAAGCTCTGAGATTACAAGGCCCCCTCGTAATCTAATCTAACCTAAGCAAATTAAACCTAACCTCCTAGCGAGGGGCTCTCCCCCCCTTGACCCCCGATAATCTATCCTAACTTAGCGATAATCCCCGATAATCTAATCTAACCTAATGGGGCCCCTCGACACCCCCGGTAACCTAATTTTGTTTTACCTTACTTCTTAATGGGAGGGGTGGGGGAGGGTGGGGTGGACTCGATACTCCGGTCATTCTGTTTGTGAGGATCGTCAGCAGGTCCACACGTTTCTTGACTGAAGAAATTCAATCAATTTTCCCTAGATCTAGGGAATTTTTACGCCACTACCTAACTCAATAACTATGTGGTTGCAACGCACATTTTGTACCCCAGCCAAATATCCCACATACCCCCCAAGGTGCCCAAACTTGTTTTGGGGGAGAGGGGGGGAGTATGGCAAACACTACAATAATACCTGTTATTTATAAGGAGGAGAAAGGAAACGTGTTTACGTGCGTCTCACTCTTCTTCCTCTTGTGACCTGCATCGCCTCTGCTTTTCTTCCCTTGCTGCGGACACTTTCCAATGAGGATTTGGCTTTAGTTAGAAGGTTAAAACTTGGAGTTAGGTTAGGTTAGTGAATCTAAAGGTGGAGTTAGGTTAGGAATCTAAGGGTGGGTTACGTTCATTAGGTCAGGTTAGTGAATCTAAAGGTGGGGTTAGGTTAGTTAATTTCATGTCATACGCTTATTACTAAAAACATTTGATATCTCCAAAAGTAATGATTTGCGACAGAAACTCATTGAGAGTTTCTTAGAATCCATTAAGGTAACCAGAAAGCACACTCCCAATTGTGTAGGTAATTCTGGTCCTAGTGTAAAACATTAACCTTGTTTCCAAGTATTACATTTATGTTTTTCCGGAAGTAGTATCTCCACTACGTGCTGAAGCTGAAATGATAGCCCTCCAGAAGGTAGATATGACTGCGTAGGTAAAACAAATCTTTACCTTCATTTCTGCCAAAAACAAGAGCTAAATTTATTATAAACATCAATACTAAATAGAAAATAATAATGCCTTCGAAAATGTTGTCAATAAACAATGAAAAACCCTTTATTCATCCTTTTCATCTATTAGGAGAAGTGGAACTGTCGTCGAAAATTTCCGTTGGCGAGAATTCTCGATTGTTATCTCGCACAGAATTTGGGTACACGAGAGTATTACCATGGAAGGCCTTGAGCAAGCATTTTCCCTGTCCACTCCAGCTGCTCCATGGTCATCACTGCAACAGCTGCACTGCTCAGTGCCTGCTGCATCTTGCCAGTGGCGAGGAAACAATCATAATGTTATTATAATTTTCATTCCCGCTGTCAGTGTATGGTTCCTTTTTTATTTACTCTGGAGGAATGCATTCACGAGAGTGACATACATAATTCCCTCATGGTTCAGCCGATACCTCTTGACAAGTTCTTCGTCATTCAATTAGCCGAGAACGTCTATAATGGCACGAAAATGCCCGAGTTGGCGCTGGCGGAAGAGTTGTTTTGCTGCCATGTTGACGGCTTATGTCAACATAAGGATCCTTATGGGACCTCCGGACATCCCCTAGCGCTTATGGGCAACTTTATGGGAAAACACGATCACTTATGGAATATTCGGTGATTTATGGCGAACTTCGCCATTTTGTCTGCTTATGGGAAACCTATAAGCTATTATAAATACGGGCCCTGGATCATGAATTATATAATGTCATGGCAAAGTGACCTGTTAGATAAAAAATATCCCAAGGCCTGCTTCCATTTCCTGCAAAGCCCCCTTTGGGCCCTAAAAACCATGGCATATTGAGCAGGTTTTTCTCCTTTAATATAAACTGATATTACAAACACCAGCTGCCTTTCCACCCCTCAACTTTGCTACAGCCTCTCTGACTTCGTCAAGAGAGGGTGCTGTTTCGTCAATATATGCGAGGTATAAAACTCGCAGCCTATTACTTAAGACAGGCTGATACACGAGATGTAAGCGGTTATATCGATTTTTATTATATTTCTATGCTAGATTACTATAGATTCGACATTTTGGATGATATAGCAATCTGAACAATCATGTGAGGCTGCAAATTGACGATAAAAAGTTCTAACTTTGTGTGGAGGAATAGGTCTGTTGAAGCCCTAACGTGCAGCGCGGCTGGCGGAAGGCTGCCGCCTTCGCTACCACTATATGGGAAGCTACCGCCGGAAGGGTAGGCAAGGAGTCCTGCTGTGCTGAGGCAAGTTGTGATATTATAGTGCTTGTGTTCTCATTTTGACTGTCTCTGTATTTTCTTCTCTGCCCATGATATAAGGAAATCATTACTGCTGTTATTTGTAGCGTGGGGACATGTTTGGTGTGATAACACGGGTGTCTTGTGCAAAGCTTCACCCAACCTTCTGTTGAATGTTTCCACGGTGGAGGCTGACGAATTTTTTTCTTCAGGTAGAAGGCAGACTTCTTGAAAACTATTGCTCGGACCTCTACGTGATGAAGTTCAGACATTTCGTGTCCTCCTTTGTACGTCGTTCCTCGCGCCTGTTTATGTGCCACCTGCCAAGCCTACAACTTTTGAAGTGAGTAATTGATGTAACCCTATATTGCCTATTATTATTTTTCACATCAGGGAAAAAGTAGTTTTTTCCAGCAATGTGTTGTGCAGGTACTTATGCTAGACTTATATTATTGTATATGCAAAACAAAATGCAAACCTTCTAAATGGGGGGGGGGGGTTACTAGCTGGTGTTACATAATTTTCAAGGAGGTTCTGGACATGTGTTACAAGGCGTGACAAGGGGGGAGGGGGTCAAACATGACTAAAACAGCGTTACGTAATGTTTTAATGGCCCCTATAATGCGGATATAGACTAAACGTACGTTAGGAAAACTGTCCTTACATCTATGGAATATGTATTGCTAACGTGTTACTTAATTACTCAGTCAGCATTTTTTTTCTTTCTATTTTTACATCACAAAGGACTGGCCAAAGTAAAATTGACTGGTAAAATTGAATTAAAAATCGAGTGTACAGTCTTGCAGTTGTACACTTGCAAGTGTACTGTCTATGTCTTGCGTAGGTTTAGTTTTACTCCACCTTTATGTAGGACTCTAAGAGTGCTGTGAAGTGTGGTAGGGTTGTGAACTTTTGTAGCCCACATTATCGTACCGAGCCACCAAAATTATCGTATTTTCAGATAGATTATCGTACAGCCTTAGCTAGAATAATATAGTCAGTAGATAACTATATACATCATAGAATTCAGCATTCCCCATATACAAATATTTTCACTTCACCAAAATATATAATATATCTAATCATGACACAAAATTCCATATTAATTGATTTTTTCAAAAAAAAAAAAAAAATATATTTAGTAACACATATAATGACTCAAAAGAAGCTGAACTCGAGAACTCTACATAGCTATCATTCTCAAAAGAAAAGAGGAATTCCTGTTCCTCCTCTATTATGTTATCTCCTGTGTCAGCTGGCGCTTATAATGATAGTGTGTCAGTTGTCATCGACATATCATATCATGTGTAGGGATGAAAGTAGCACAATCTCCTTTCCCTTAGACACTGCGCTTCTGGAAGAGAACCAAGTATGGTTCCCGTTAGAAGTCAGTTTCTTACCTTTGTCTTGGTAAGGTTAATCTTGCTAAATACCCTCTCACAATCTGCGTTCCAATGCGGCAAGCAACGGTCCAAGTCCATGTCATGCAAAGGACAAAAAGTCAAACTCAAAACTCTCTCTCTCTCTCTCTTTTTTTTTTCTTTTTTTTTTTTTTTCTCTCTCTCTCTCTCTCTCTCTCTCTCTCCTCTCTCTCTCTCCTCTCTCTCTCTCTCTCTCTCTCCTCTCCTCTCTCTCTCTCTCTCTCCCCTCTCTCTCTCGCTATCGCGGAAGTTTACAGTGACATTTTTTTTTTATTTTTTTTGCGATGACAATTTTTGTATGACTTTATAATGTAATTATATTTGTGAGTCAATTATCGTATTTTCGTGTACGATTCTCAACCATGCATCGTACATTGTACGGATAGTCAAATTATCGTACAAATACGATAATTCTCGTACAGTTCATAACCCTGAGTGTGGGGATGTGTATCCAGCTTCTTTCCTGTTAATACAGGAGTGAGGCAAGGGTGCGTCTTTGCCCCATCACTTTTCAACACTTGTATGGACTGGGTATTAGGGTACGCCGTAGGTCCAATGAAAAGTGAAATATAGATTATTTCGAATTTGGCAGGGTGTTTTCTTTTTGGTTTGAGCACTTCTTGCTATGCAAAAATGGACTTTTATATTTATATGCAAAACATAGCTTAAAGTGTGATTTTGCATAGTAAGAATTGCTCAAATGCAAAAATGGAACTAGATAAAATCGTCTTAGAATTCTATTTTACATAAGAAATTGGCATGCCAAAGTTGAGAAAAAGAATTTTTGTTATACGGCGTACCCTAACCAGGGTACCAAAATAGTTGGATTGGGTTACGATGGGAGGAAGGACAAGACCAGGGCGATGGTGCCCGACAGCTATGGGAAACTGCACCCAAGGTTGATCAGGGAGGAGCATGTGTCAGTGACAGAGGAGCCATCTGGAAGGTACCTTTGGCACTTTGTACCAGAGGACCCGGTGCCACCTGAGAAGCCTGCGTTCAAGGTGGCTCAGGCTCTCTATGATCTGCTGGTGACATACGATTCCACCGACTCACTGATCGTACTGCAAGGTGACTCAACTAGGGCCAACACGGGGTGTAAGGGTGGTACTCACGCCCATTTGGAGAAAAGCTGGAACGCAAGCTCTTCTGGAGTATATGCGTGTTGCACACAAACGAGTTGCCCCTGCGCCACCTCATCACCAGCATCGACGGGCCTACCTCATCTGACACTGGCTTCACGGGTCCAGTGTGCAGTCTGATGTCCAGCGTGAATGAGATGCAGTACAACGCAGAGTTCAGAGGAGTGCCAGGCGGTGAAGATCTCACGGAGATACCGGAGTATATCCTGGTCAACATGTCCACTGACCAGCAGGTCTCCTACCAGCTGGTCCAGGCTGTGAAGCGGGGCGTTCTCCCGTCCGAGCTGCAGGAGATCAAGTGTGGCAAGGTGTCCCACTCCAGATGGCTCACCACAGCCCAGTCGCTCGTGTACATGTGGACCAGAAAGCCTGGACTGACTGGCAAAGAACTGAACACCCTGGAAATCCTAGTCAAGTACTGCCTGCAGGTGTACTTCAAACTCTACTACGACATCAAGGTTCACCACAGACTAGAGGACGGCCCCAAGCACATCCTCACGCAGCTCAGAGTGATGAGGTCGCAGCCCAAGAAGGTCCAAACAGCTGTGACCTTCTACGTGCGGACAGGAGCATGGTTCGCACACTCATAATGTGTCCTCCTCTCGCTGATGGCGAGTCAGAGTGAGGACGACCGCAGGTTCGCCGTGACCCAGATTTTGAAGCTGAGGGCTGGCGAGGAGTATGGGGACACCAGTGTAAGACCTCGCATCACACCCAAGCTGAACTTGTCAACCACCAGCTTGCAGACACTGATCAGCTGGCAGCCTGGCCAGGTGCACGAGCCGGCATTCACCTGTTCACTGTCCGGGGATCAGATCCAGGAGATCCTGGTCAAGCCGTACGAGGTTCCGGAATTCTCTATCCACACTCAGAGCACCGAAAGAGTCTTGAAGCAGGTGACAGAGGCTGCGGCAGCAGTGGTGGGGCAGCAGGCCAGAGACGGGTTCACCCGGGCTCGGGCCCACCACCGGGAGACCATGCCCTGCTTCAGGTCTAAAAAGGGCATGATGGACACGTTCTAGGCCAACGTAGAGGCTGTGACACTGATGTAGTGCCTGATGAACCAACTGATCAGAAAGAGCTTACCACGCTAGTCATTTGGAACTCATATTGGTGCATGATGCAATAAACAGGACCAACCGGACATTGCGTACTCATTTAAGCATTATTCGATAAGGGTGCAATATAAAAGTGCGATTTTGCATAGTAAGAATTGCTCAAATGTAAAAATGGAAATAGATAAAATCGTCTTAGAATTTCATTTTACATAGGAAATTGGCATGAAGAGAAAGTTGAGAAAAAGATTTTTTGTTATACGGCGTACCCTAGTGGGTATTGGGCAAAGTTGTAGATCAAAGTAATTGTGGAGCATCCCTCGGCAACCCCAAAGATCACTGATCTTGTTTTTGCCGATGATGAAGTAATCTTTGCTGAGTCGCTGGAGGTCCTGGTGATGGCTCTCGAGGCGCTGCATGAGGAGGCAAAGCCTTTGGGACTTGAGGTCTCCTGGCTTGGGGACCAAGGTCCAGGTGTTTGGAGGCTTACTAGATGAGACAGTACAGTCTGTTCATGTGTGCGGCGAGGACATTGAGATCTTGGAAAGTTGTACATACCTTGGTTAGCGCAGACCATAATGACGGTGGGTCACGTCAAGAAGTCTTACGGCGGATTGGCATAGCCCACGGTGTTATGGACTCGCTCAGCGGGAGTATTTGGCGTTGTCGGTACCTGTGCAGAAGGACAAAGATCCGGATTTTCCCAGTCGCTTGTGATCCCTGTCTTACTCTATGGTTGTGAGACATGGCCACTGTTCGCCCCTGGAACAGCTGCTAAGGCAGGGGCGATCAGGCGAAGATGTGGTGTGGTGTAAGGCGGCGGCTCACGTACCAGCCGCCGCCGGTCAGGAGGGAGGGGATGTAAACACCATGGCCGCTTGTTCCAGACTGACTTTATTTCACTCTCGCGCTCAACATTACAATTGTGAAACAAGTCTTAATCATCCCAAAACTATCAAATAAAGCAAAGCAAAAAAAATGAATTAAAAAAACCCCCAAAAACCCAAAGGTACAAACCCATTCCAACATTTCCCAACCATAGGAGTATATTGAAATATATACTCCTATAATAACAAGCTTGAAAAACCCCCCAATACCTAAATACAGGCACACTTCAGCACACACACACACACATCCCATGACTCAAACTCTACCCTTGTGTGTGTGTCACATACACACACACCACGCCTCAAACTATACCCTAGTGTGTGTGTCACATACACACACCCCACGCCTCTTCAGCACCACACACACATACCTCAACTCAGACACAACAGATCGCCTCTTCTTGCCCCCAAATGATCACCTCTGTAACCCCCAAAATGATCATCTCTGTTTGCCACCAAAATGTCAGTACCAAACAGGCACAAAAGACTACCAAACAGGCACAACAGGCACAACAGACAGCACCACTGGGCCACTCCTACGTTTTCTTTCCATTGTCTCAAATTTACTCACCCACTCAATCTGTCTAAACACCACACACAAAATAGGCACAACAGATCGCCTCTGCTTGCCGCCAAATGATCAAACCCCTGTTAAACGCCAAATGATCACTCTGTTTGCCACAAAAATGTCAGTACCAAAACAGGCACAAAAGACTACAAACAGGCACAACAGACAGCACCACTGGGCCACTCCTACAATACTAACTCCTTCTCAAACTCCTGTTTCAAAACTAACACCTCTACTACATACCAAAGGTGACTGCAAGGTGAGTCATAACTAGTAGTAAGAGTAACTGCAAGGTGAGTTATAAGTCTCAAACTAACTCCATCTCAAAACTAACTCCTCTACTACATCTCCTCCACCTCTACTACATACCACATACCAGGGCTCGCCAGGAGGGTCTGTCGCACTCCCCGACCTGTACCGCACACCTGGGCTCGCCAGGGGGGTCTACTGCAGAAGCCCCACAGTACACCAAGGGGACCATTGGGACAACTAGATGGTCAACAATACACACCAAGGGGGCCACTTAACCAAGGGGACCATTACAACCTTGGGACAACAAGATGGTCAACAATACACACCAAGGGGGCCACTTACAAATTTGGATTGCAGAAGCCCCACAGTAAACCAAGGAAAAAAAAGAAACAAAAACTAACGGCTGGGGCTAAGGGCCCGACAGGAACAAAAGGGCCCGGCTGGTACTAAGGGCCCCGGCTAGAACTAAGGGCCCGACAGGAACTAAAGGGCCCGGCAGGAACTAAGGGCCCCTGCTGGAACTAAGGGCCCGGCAGGAACTAAGGGCCCAGGCAGGAACTAAGGGCCCGGAAGGAACTAAGGGCCCCGGCTGGAACTAAGGGGCCCCGGCAGGAACTAAAGGCCCCGGCTGGAACTAAGGGCCCCGACAGGAACTTAAGGGCCTCGGCTGGAACTAAGGGTCCGACAGGAACTAAAGGGCCTCGGCTGGAGTAAGGGCCCGGCAGGACTAAGGGCCCGATAGGAACTAAGGGCCCGACATGAACAAAGGGCCCCGGCTGGAACTAAGGGCTCGGCAGGAACTAAGGGCCTCGGCTGGAACTAAGGGCCCGACAGGAACTAAGGCCCCGGCTGGAACTAAGGCCCGACAGGAACAGCCTTTTCTGAGGCACACAGAATTGTCACTTTTCAAGACGAGTTACCCGGGCCCTGTCCCGGCAGCCATGGTAGGCTCACCCTCCTCGACCAGCTGACCGGCCGGTCTTTCAACTTTTCGTCCACTGACATCTTCGCCAATTATCACGTACGGGATCACTTGAACTCACAGTTTCCCGGGTCTGGGCACCATGTTCGCCCCTGGAACAGCTGCTAAGGCGGGGGCGATCAGGCGAAGATGTGGTGTGGTGTAAGGCGGGCGGCTCACGTACCACCGCCGCGCGGTCAGGAGGGAGGGATGTAACACATGGCCGCTTGTTCCAGACTGACTTTATTTCCACTCTCGCGCTCAACATTACAATTTGTGAAACAAGTCTTAATCATCCCAAAACTATCAAATAAAGCAAAGCAAAAATAAATGAATTAATAAACCCCAAAAACCCAAAGGTACAAAACCCATTCCCAACAGACACTAAATAGTGACTTGAAGAGACGAATCAATGCCTTTGGTAATAAGTGTCTTTGCAGAATCATGGGGTATCGCTGGGATGATTACGTTGTCAAATCAGCGATTGCACCGTGAGACTGAATCGAGGCTATTACTTGCATAGTCCGTCAGCACCAACTTCGGCTGTATGGGCATGTGGCACGCTACCCTGAAACCGATCCTTCCCATCGGGTTGTATCTGTAAGAGACATTCCGGCGTGGAGGAGATCAAGGGGACGCCCACAAGGCTTGTGGCTGGGGCAAGTTGATGTTGGGGTATCAGATGGCGAAGACCGCTTGTCAATCGGAAGCGGGATTTCAAAGATATAAGCTCCTGAAAAGCGTGACGGTCGGTCGGGTCGGCCGCTTAAGTGAGAAAAATCCTGTATCCAGTGAGGACTCTGGAGCGCTTCGCGCTCGCTCGTAAAAAACGGGGGATATTAACTTCAAGAATGAGACTCCTGTGGCCATTGGAAGCTGTCCATAGGCTGCTCACTAATACATTTCGCGTTTACTTATAACAAATTTTTTCATTTTCCAGAGTGAGTACATTTTATAATAAACAGTAGAGATAAATGTTTTGTTTTAACCATTACATGCACCGTGTTTGTCATTGTTGGAGGCGAACAGTAACAACCCCGCCACAACCTTGCCCGTTAGCATATTTCCCAACTTTGTGTGCGTATGTGGTTTCCGAGTGAAGACGCTAAACTAACAATAGAATGTAAGCTAAGTAACAAATAAGAAAAGTGTAGCTCCGAAACTAACAATAAAATTTTATCGAAAAAACCCTCATTGTGATTCCCTCAGAAAGCTACACTGATTTTACCTGGAAATTTACCCTAACCTAACCGTCACCTAACCTGACGTGTTTAAGAGTAAACGCGACATACTGTTCCAGAAAACGGGACACTGCTGGGCGTCAGGGAGGCTGCAGGCAAGGGATCCCCAACACCTGTCAACATTTGAGGCGTTGCCGTGCATGATGACCCTCAGGTCTTGCCCTCCTTACAATGACAGTGTGTGATAGAAATGAATTATAATTACATGACCTTCACTCACTACAATTCTGGTCCTCAACTCATTTAACGACCAGAAATACATGTGTTATGCCATAAACCACTGTAAATCTGGACTGCGCACGGAAATATCGGCCTGTTGCACAATGGCCCTTACGTCGGAGGGCCGCTCGGATTCATATATATATATATATATATATATATATATATATAATATATATATTTATATATATATTTATATATATATATATATATATATATTTATATATTTATATATATATATATACCGATCATATAGACTAGTTTATCAGTATATATGATATACTGTAATCTTCGTAAATGTTTGTTCTATAATATTATCAAATAAAAAACAGTACAACACGCTAAAGAAATGCCCTTACGAGACTCTGAAGAAATATGCATGAACTTAAAGTAATCTTCCAGACCATTTCATCATTCCTGATTTAATGCAATCAAATTATAGCCATTAGCGAGTATAAAAACAATATGTTGTCACTTTTTGCATCCAATCAGCCGTTTTTAAATAATCCGCAATCAAAATCTGCAAATCCCCCTAGCTCTCAAAACGCTGCTCAAGGCTTGCAGCACGGCTCAGTGACGTCACAGCAGGAAGCCTCCACTTCCCGCGCTGATAACCACCACTACAACCTTTTATAGTCAGGAGGAAGAGAGAGAGAGAGAGAAGACGAAAGGAGGAAAAGAGAGAGAGAGAGGAAGGAAGGAAAAGAGAAGGAAGAAGGAAGAAGAGAGAGGAGAAGGGAGAAGGGAGGAAGAGAGAGAGAGAGAGGAGGAAGAAGAGAGAGAGAGAGAGAGGAGGAAGGAAGGAAGAGAGAGAAGGAAGAAGGAAGGAAGAGAGAGAGAGAGAGAGGGGGAAGAAGGGAGGAAGAGAGAGAGAGAGAGAGAGGAGGAAGGAAGGAAGAGAGAGAAGGAAGAAGGAAGGAAGAGAGAGAGAGAGAGGGGGAAGAAGAGAGAGGAGAGAGAGAGAGAGAGAGAGAGAAGAGAGAGAGAGAGAGAGAGAGAGAGAGAGAGAGAGGAGGAAGAAGGGAGGAAGAGCTAGAGAGAGAGGAGGAAGAAGGAAGGAAGAGAGAGAGACAGAGAGAAGGAAGAAGGGAAGAGAGAGAGACAGTGGGTTAGAGTTGCCATGTTGGGAGACACACACACACATCGATCGATCTCTCCTTTGCTATTATCTCTTCATCTCACAACTTAATACCTTGTCTCTTCTAGCAGTAATCCTTCCCTTAGTTATATATTCTGACCATACTGTCTATATCTGTCCTATAACACGTAATAATACCGTCAATACTACGCTATGTGGCAAGGCGGTGGTGTGGCTGGGTGGCTTCTACTACTAAGCAACTACTACTGCTATTACTACTACTACACTACTAATACTATACTACTACTACTATTACCACTATTACCACTATTACCACCACTACCACCACTACTATACTACTACTACTACTACTACTACTACTAAGCATCTACTAATACTATTACTACTACTACACTATCACCATTACCACCACTACCACACTACTACTACTACTACTATACACAGGCAGAAGACTGTTGTTTACATTGGACTTCCTCCTGTGACGTCATCAATAATATTCGTAGCCCTGTTGGAGGGAAGAACATTTTTTTCGCGCGCTTTTTACAAAAGTCGTGTTTTTACGGAAATAAGGCCTGGAAATCAATTATTGTTGGTGGATTAGGTGTTTTGAATAAATATTCAACATAATTAGGCAAAACAAATGGATCTGGACGATTTTTTTAATATTCACTCCAACTCTTCGCCATTTAAAACTTTGCGAGTCAAATTTTATCATGAAAGGTATCAATAGAAGCGCAATTTTATTAGCTTTCCATTGATATATATCGTTATCTGATAAATGAATTAGAACCATGCATAAATTAGCGTTAAATAAATATATAAAATCATCAATCGGGTAATTTTCCCGATTGATGATGTTATTTATTTACTTATATATGTCTTTTTCTGATAAATGAATTAGCACCATGTATAAATTGGCGTTAACTAAATAAATACCCTCATCAATCGGGAAAATTACCCGATTGATGATTTTATTTATTTAGTTAACGCTAATTTATGCATAGTTCTAATTCATTTATCAGAAAACGAAATACATCTATGGAAAGCTAATGAAATTGCGCTTCTATTGATACCCTTCATGATAAAGGTTGACCCTCAAAGTTTTAAATGGCGAAGAGTTGAAGTGAATATTGAGTTCATGTATCAGAGTCTCGTAATGGCATTTCTTTAGCGTGTTTTACTGTTTTTTATTTGATAATATTATAGAACAAACATTTACGAAGATTACAGCATATCATATATAGTACTGATAAACCAGTCTATATGATAGTCCATAGACCACTATATCTCTTTGTCGGGCGGGCATCGGGCCGCTATGCAGCATGGCAATTTCAAAACATTGTCGCGTGAACAGTCCAGAGATAATTCATGTATAGTGAGTGGTCTATGGTTATGCGTATATAATGGCCGCTGTTCCCCCACGACATTCCTGGCGTGTGCACTCAGTAGCTCCTGACTATTACATTTCCATCCAATGATGGATTCCAGGGGGTAGAATAAATGCTCGAAGTAACATGCGCGACTCCGCGTTTGCTACCAAAAGTTTTTTTAAATGATTTTTTATAACATATGTGCCTATAGCGCCTGTAGGCAGTGGTGACCCAGGGCTCGGATGGTAGGCTCTGGAGGTTCACTTGAGGGCTGTGATGGTTGGCCCTCGCCCGTGGTGGCGCAGGCAGGATTATTACAGTGACGCCTGGGATTAAAGGCTCATGCTGCCCCCCTGTGTCCTCCGATGCACTCGCAATCGAAGGTAGAGTTGATGGACAGGGCATGTGGGTGTTCTTAGGCACTCGACGGTGCAGAAAGGTTTTGGTTTTTTTCGGGGATCGAACTAGGGTCACCGAGAACGCCAGTCGGAGACGCTAACCACTCCGCTACCGCCTCCCCAAAGATGGGGAGGCGGTAGGCTATCAGGCATCAAATGGTAGCAAAATACCATAATATGCCGGAAAAAGTGTCCGTGTGACACGACCTTAAAGTAATCGTCCAGACCATTTCATCATTCCTGATTTAATGCAGTCAAAATATAGCCATGATCGAGTATATCAACAATATGTTGTCACTTTTTGCATCCAGTCATCCGTTTTTAAATTATCCGCATTCAAAATCTGTAAATTCCCCGAGCTCTCAAAACAAAACTGGCGACCAGCAGACTACGCACCACGGCTCGGCGACGTCAAGTTCGGTAGCTTCCCTCCCAGCCCTGCCTGATACAAATACACAGAGAATCAGAAATAAATATAGTACTTGAAGAATTTTGGGTGTTTCTGATATTTTTTTTTTGCGATATGGCATATACTTGCATCCTTCATGGATACAGCAAGAAAGCTGTGCCTTTGCAGAGAGCTTAGCACCCATTTCCGACCTATTTGACCATGATATGTGTGTGTAGCGCCTAGCAGTGGCGGGTGAGAGGAGCGCGGTGTGAACCACACTGTCTTGTCGGGCTCCTCTCACCCGCCACTGCCAGGCGCTACACACACATATCATGTCCAAATAGGTCAGAAATGGGTGCTAAGCTCTCTGCAAAGGCACAGCTTTCTTGCTGTATCCATGAAGGATGCAAGTATATGCCACATCGCAAGAAAAGAATATCAGAAACACCCAAAATTCTTCATGTAGTATTTATTTCTGATTCTCTGTGTATTTGTATCAGGCAGGGCTGGGAAGCTACCGAACTTGACGTCACCAGCAAGTTTCGCGCCACGGCTGGAATGAAGTTGTTGCTTTTCCCGCGCTTTTTACAAGTCATGTTTTTTTAGGGAAATAAGGCGTGGAAATGAATTATTTTTTGTGGATTAGGTATTTAGAATGAACATTCAACATAATTATGCAAAGAAAAAATGGGTCTGGACGATTACTTTAAGGCCATGTTACACGGACACTTTTTCCGGCATATTTTTGTATTTTGCTACCATTTGATGCCTGATATCTTTCTCATCTTTTGGTAACAAACACAGATCGTGCATACGTTCTCTTGCCACCTACTGGATCTTTCTGTACTTTCCGAGCAGCCGACGCCAGAAAGATTTGTACGTACACATTTCAGTAAAAATAAAGAGAAAACCCAAATCTTGGGGGGTCAAGAGATCTGTAGCTTCTATTGAATTTGGAAAAAATGCTGTTATGGGATATGCTGTATGATTTTGTATTGAAATAGTAATAGTGTGATAAGGAAAAAAATAAGATGATGGAGAAAAAAGTGTTTGGGTAGAGTATGTAGGATAAAAAATGGGTTTTTTTTACCTATATACAAGACACGTCTGATTGGTCCCTCGGTTATTTAGATATTTTTTACGTATGTTTTAGATTATATTAAATTTTTGGGGGTTTTTTTAGAAATTAGAGGGAAAAATGTTAAAAAAAACAGATTTTAATAGGCTCGTGTGCTTACACAAACGGGGATAATTTTATGATGCTGTTATTTGTATTGTTTAGGTCAAGTATGGTTTTGAGTGGTTTTTTTAGGGTATAAAGGGGAAATGTAAAGAGGGAAGGACTTTTATAGATGCCTGAAGAGGGGTCGCTAGAGAAGAATACGATTTTAGTATCTGGCAGGAAGATGCTCGTACCAAAACGCCGTTGAAAACACCGCATTTTTTTCCCCACCACTGGGGGCATTTTTGGTAAAAAATCCCAAAAAGATGCGGGAAAATATCGCTGGTGGCCCGGGCCTTACACTCATAACATCACTTTTTAAAAATCTTGGGGACAGCCCCACCCCGTTTTTTGACTTCAAAAATATTAGAAAGGGAAAAGATGGTGCGGGGAAACCAAAAAAACTAGAAAAAAAAGGGGCAACTCTCAAAAAAAACCCGTCTCCGCCAAGAAAACACCTTTTCAGTCTAAATGGCGAAGGTAAGTCATTTACGTGTTCTGTAGCAACTTCAGGTATATAACCCCCTTAATTTGCCCTCCATGCAATTATAACAATATTGTAGAATGATGAGCAGGTTGTACACCATTTCGCCATTTCCTTCATACTACATTTTGTAAAATGATGAACAAGGGTGTACACCTTTTACCTTTTTTTTCCTTCACTGTATATATTTTCCAGGGACTGAAATTAGTGAATAAAAATATTGGGCAAGGTCAATGTTTAACTCTTTTCAATCATTTTCTGATCATCATTAATCTGGCCCCTAAAATTGCATTTAAAAAAAATTATAACGGCTATGTGCTTTTTTTCCCCTTTAAACTTTTTATTATTTCATGTAGGGACAGACGCGGGGATATTTCACTGTAGTGGGAACTTTTGGGGACTTTTCATGGTCTCTTGATATATTGGCCCAAATATGAGTGTTTGGGTTGGCGCACTGCGCGAAACCGGCTTTCCGGCTCCCAAACTTTCAGTTTTCCCCCGACCCGTCTGGGAGACACTTCGCTGGGTGTTACCTCGCTATGCAAAAACATTCCCACCCGGGGAAAGTTTTGCTGGGGTGTTTCACGAGTTTCTGCCAGCACCTCGCCCTTTTTTAAGAGTCGTTCACAGACCCCAAGGCGAACGTTGGGTGCGTGGGCCCTTTACAAGGGTACCGGAAGGTCTGTGGGAGGGGCCGCGGGGACGCTAACATAAAGGCCATGTCCAGGGACATTTTTTCCCGGGCTTTTTTGGTAGCAAAAGCGTATGGGCTCATTTGACGCCTGATAGGGCATTTTTTGATAGCAAACCAGAGTCGCGATGTTCGTTTTTTTTTCCCCACCAGTACCGGCTCCTTGTTTAATTTTTTGGGCCTGGGGTGCCAGATCAGGAAAATTTTCCATGTTTGGGGAAGGTTGGCTTCAAAAGGGGGGAAAAAAAAGGGAAAAAAAACGGGAAAAAATCCTTTTTGTTATCTTATATTTTATATTTTTAATTTTAATATAAAAGCAATTTTTGTAATATATTATATATATATATATATATAATATATATATTTTATATATTATATATATACTATATATATATACTACCGTCGTTGCACGATCCATAGTTTTTTTTTGGGGCGCGGGGTCTAGGAAGATCCCGGTAGGAAATGCTCGTAGCCGAAACTCCGTGTGAAAAAAATCGCGCCCCTTTTCCCACCGGTACGGGCACTTTTGGTAGCAAGATACCAAAATATGCCGGAAAAATTGCCGGTGACTCCCTTTAACGTTTTTATTAGGGAACAAAAGGCGCTTCGGGCTTCAGTCTCTCAGTTTCCCATGTCAAGCTAGACGTACCGTGCGAGCCCCTTTTGGTAAGAAATTTTCTCATTTTTTTTTTAAAAAAAAATTTTTTTGTTTTTTTTCACAAATAATTTCCTTCGCAATTTCAGAAAACATTTTTTTTTTTCCCCGGTTTTGCAGGAGACGTTGTTCTAGTGGCTTTTGCTGATGGTGATAACGAATCGGGTCTTCTTTTTCCGTATTATGTACAAAAGAAATTTTTGACCCTTTGAAAGCTTTTTTACCCCGTAAATATATTTTGTACGCACTTTCAAAACGAAACTAGTTCTGTGAAAAAAAATATATAGAACTTTATTTTGATCTTTTAAAAAATGTAAAACTTTATTGAGATCATTTTAGGTCTGTATGAAAATACAACTCGCCCAAATTTTTTTGGCTGTTATAATGGTCAAAATCTCCCTTTTATTAAATAATCGCCCAGACCCATTTTTGTTTTGCCTAATTATGTTGAAATGTCATTCAAAACACCTAATCCCCAAAAACAATTATTTCCGGGCCTTATTTCCGTAAAACCGACTTTTGAAAAAAGCGCGTAAAAAAAAATCTTCCCTCCAACGGGGCTACGACTGTTATTGATGCGTCAAAACGGACGCCCCAGCACTCGTCTGACACCTGTGGGGCAAATGTTATTGAGCGATTGTACTTCAGTGCCCAAAAGTAATCTGTCGCTCTGACCGAACTCTTCCTAACACCCCCCTTCCCATACACACGCCTGCGCCCCAACACCCTTCCTGCACACCAACATATACACCCCAAAATACCACTGGTGGAGGGCTGGTGGGGAAGAAGGCGTGTGGCGGCGTGGGGGCGGAAGGAGGGGTGTGCGGGAGTTGTGTAATAAGGGTGTCGGTGTCGACGTGTTGGGGGAAAGGGTGTCGGTGTGCAGGCGTGTGTGGGGGGAAGGGGGCGTCTGTGGGGGAAAGGGGGTGGGTGTGCAGGCTTGGTGGGGGAAAGGGAAAGCGTGTCTGCGGGCTGTGTGGGGGAAGGGGCGTGTATGCAAGGTGGTGGGGAAAGGGAGGCGTGTATGAAAGCGTGTTTTGGGGAAAGGGGTGTGGGTGTGCATGTGTGTGGGAAAAGGAACGTGTTGCAGGCGGGGGGGGGGGTGTGGGGGAAAGGGTGTCGTGTGCGGCGGATGGGGGAGGGAGGCGTGTGTGCGGCGTGAGTGGGGGAAAGGTGTGGGTGTAAAGGCGTTTTTGGGGGACGGAGGCGTTGTGCAGGCGGAGTGTGGGGGGGTTCGGTGTGCAGGCGTGTGTGCAGGTGTGGTGGGAAGGGGGCGTGTATGAAAGCGTGGGGGGGAAGGGTGTGGGTGGCAGCGGTGGGGGGAAGGAAGCATGCTCCCCCATAAAGGATCATGCATGTGGCATATAGCAAAAAAAAATCTACCAAAACCCCCAAAATTTCTTAAAGTCTTTTAAAAATTTATCTCTGTGTTTCGTGCCTTGATCGCGGGGGAAGAGGAGCCCCCCTGATGCTACGTCCCGGACCCTGAGCCTGACGTTGAAAATTTTGAGTGTTTGAGAAATGGGGAATTTGCAGTTTTTTGATTGCGGATTTTTAAAAATGCTGACGGGTACACAAAGTCGACGTTTTGTTGATATACTCTTTAAGGGCTATGATTTGATTGCTTTAAATCAGGAATGAAAAATGGTCGGGCGATTACTTAAAGGGTAAGAGGGAGATACGCTAAGCTGCGCGTGTCAGCGGTGCTCATCTCCGTGGCATTAGCCCTTAAAGCCTGTGGTGGGGGAGGACCCGTTACCCGGAAAAGGGAGTGAGACTCCCCCGGGTTACCACAGTTACCTTCCCCAGGTTCCCCCGGGACACATTTATAACCCCCGAAAGGAAGGGAAAACACTGGGTAACCGGTTTTATAAAGGGCCCCCAATTTGGGAGCTCCCCTCCCCAGGGGAGTTTTTGCGCCCATTTTTTTTTTTTTTATCCCCGCCAAAATTTTGCTTTTTTTATGGTCTATAAGAACATCCTTTTTTTTTGCAGAATTTTGGAATCGATTTTTTTAAATTTGAATTTTTTTATTTTTAGAGTTTTGACGCCCAAAATTTTTTTTATTTGGCCCTTTTTTTTATGGAAATTTTAAATCTTTCGGGGAAAATATTGGAAAAAACCTTAATTTTCGTCCCCCCTTTTTTTGGAAAATTTTTTTAATTGCCTAAAAACCTTAATCCATTTTTTCATGAATTTTTTTTTGGGGGGGAAAAAATCTGGTTTTTTTAAAAAAGGAAAAAAACATTTCATTTCCCCTTTTTCCGCAGCCTCGTACTGATACATTCCCGGGTTGACGGTTTTTTTAGGGGAAAAAAGGCCTTTGCTCTCAATTCCTGTCAAAAGACTAACCCAGGGGTGCGAGCTCTCTGGTAAGGGGCCCCTCCCCACCCTGGATTTTAAACGATTTTTTGCTCTATAAAAAGTCACGTAGGAACACTTTATTTAACACTAAAATTATTTAAAAAGACACGATATACAATTGTTATTCACCTGTTTTTAGTATGTTAATTTCAAAATTTTTATTTATGACTGTTCTTCACAATAGTGGCACATTTTCCTAGTTTCAAAACAAACATTGATTCCAAGACACATTTCAAAATACAACTATATGCTCTAAATGTTTCCTTTTTTCAGATTGGTATACGGTAGGGTATTTGAAATGCCGCAATGGAGGGAATCCGTTGCGCTCCCCCCAAGGGGTAGCTAAGGTAAATCAAACCTTATGGGGCTTTGTTCCTTTGGGATTAGCCTTATGGGTCATGTCAAAACAACTATGCAACACGCCTAGGATGGCTGCTGTCACAAATCCCATTTTAGGACCTTTAGTTTGGGGCGCAAACTAATGATGAAGCCATTGTACCAAATTGCGGATGATTGCTAGAGAACTGGGATCACTTGTCGAGCAGCCCGTCTCATGCTGCCCTTTGGCCCCAGGCTTGTATTCCTTACCCCCGGAAACGCCGAAAGCCTGCTAATTGTTCCTCTCGGCGTAACCGAGGGTGATGGACTTGGTCCCCATAATTATGCGAATATCAGTGCCAAAGTTATGATTCTATAATAACATGAGTTTCACCGCAATTGCAGCAAGTTCTGCTTAAAAATTTTTTGGGGCAAGGTGCACATTAACCCCCTGCCTGTTTTTTACAGTACAGGTAATAAAAACGATCGGTGTCCTTGCCCGGGCCCGTCTCTGATTGGGCACTTGGGCATGATCCCGCAGAATCCAATATGAAATCTGCACTAGGACCCCACTGACCACTATTTTCTGAATGAACAGTATTTTTATTCCCAGTAGCCCGTCAAAAAGCCCTACCAAGGGATAAAATTTAAACGAAAAAACTTTTCCCCCATGACGACATGGGTTTAGAGCTTACGGGGAAAAAATACGCCATTAACGTGAAAAAGTCAGGCTCTGAAGAAACGTTGGCAGGCACGTGAACGGGGGGCTCGCACTTGCCATGTGTACACAAGCCCATTGACATTACTCATCATGGGTTCTGCTCTCTTTCTGCTGTACAGTAAAATTTGATCTATATTTTTACCAAAATACTTCTGTCACTTGAGTGTACGAAAAAAATGGTGGAATCCTTAGCAGCCAAAATCAGTATTAAAGTTTGGAAGAAATTTTGAAAGAGCTTCTTGTCTCCCTACTTTATGACCAAATTTGATGGCGATGCATCATCCTTAGATGTACACCCAGGGAATTATAGATAGTACTCAACAGATGGAGCCACCACCTCCTGAGGGGTTTCTCATCCCAAATGTTTTAAAAAGAGGACGACGAGAGGGGTTTTCTCGATACTTATTCTCTCAAGGTAAAGTCGTGGAAAAATTCAGACCTTGACTGGCATGGCGGTTTTCGAGACCCAAGGCTACCAAAACTGTGCCCCTGTGAAACAAAAAAATTCCTGGGCCTTTAAAAAACCTTCACAATTTAGCACCATTTCTTTACCTGATTTTCAAAACTTTTTTCATAGTGGGTTTGTGATGTGATCACGAATCTGGTTTTTTTTTCCGATATTAGGTTTTAAAATATTTTTTTGCCTTTTTACTTATTTACCCCAGTAAATATATTTGTACCCCTTTCAAAACGAAAATATCTTCTGTGAAAAATTATATAGACGTATTATTGGTCTTCGGAAAAAGTCAATTGGTATTGAGATCTTTTTACGTTGTATGATAATAAAACCGACCAATTTTTAGGGGTTTACGTAAGGTCAATACTACCTTATTGAGTTTCCCCATTTTTTTACTATTAATATTAAACCCCAGACCAAAAAGCCCTTTTAATACTTCTTGTAAGCTCAACAGAAACCCTAACAAATTCCGTTTCTTTTTTTCTTATACCGACTGAGATTAACAGTTTTGTTATTTTCGCAACTTTGTGATGTTTTATTTCCACAGCTTATTGCGCACCATCTCTATTTTTTCCGGCAAAAATTTTTTTTTATGTCTTGATGGAGAAAACTATGCAGGAACGTATGCTACTATTAAAAATGCAATTATTATTTGCAAGAGTTGACGCATGATGACTCCGTCCCTGGATTTGTGGAATATTTTTTCTCGGAATATGCCCCAAAAACCACTTATTGGGGGCTCATTTTAAAAAATTTTAATCTGCTTACACACAGGGGCCTGTTGAAAAACTGATTTTTTCATCTATAACGTTTTAAATAAAAACCAGTTTTTTGAGATAATAGGGAAAAATTGTTTTTTCCCTTTTCCGCACCTCGTACTATCCATTTCCCCGGCTTTTAACGGTTTTTTTTGGGAACAAAGGCGCTTCAGTCCTCAGATTCCTGTCAGAGAAGACTACGTGTGCGACCTCTCCTGGTAAGAGAGTTTTCTGATTTTAAAAATCGATTTATTAATGAAAATGTGATTTTCACAAAATTAAAAATTTGCTAGGCAACAAATTTTTCAACTTTTTTTTTGTTACAGACACTGAACCCTGATTCCCCTTAAATTGCGATGCGATTTTAGATCTGATATCCCATTTCTCTATCACTCAGATTTTGGTAACCCAAAAACCCCATTTTTATTTTTCCCACCCGATTCTATTCGGAAACCGTCTAAACTACTTTTCCGTGCCACGTTTTATGTTTTAACTACTTAAAAAAAATGAAAGGATTGTTTTTATTATTTTGGCTTAAGACTAAAATTGCTGCGGGGGTTCCACCCCCCGGGCCCCCCCCCCAAAAGTCAAGTTTTTTTTTCTCCAAAGCAATCCGTGCAAATTAAATTTGGGGCCTCTTCCTTTCGTTTAGGTGCAGTTTTGGGGAAAACCCTAAATCTCGATCAATTTGGGGAAAAAACGGTATTTGTTTTCCCCTCAGATCGTTGGGGAAAGCCCCCAGGTGCATACGCCCCAAGGTTCCGGGAACAGTCAAGATAGAAAGAAAAAAATCATTTTCAAAGGGTTTGAAACCCCAATTTTAAAGAAAAACATTTTCAACGATTCAGGGGGCAGCTTTTTTGGGTTTCCAAATTTTTTTTGGAAACTTCAACAAAATTCATGTCCGTTTTTATTTGATTTGTAAACGGAGTTTATGAATGGGTCTTTCCATGAAAATCCAGCTTTGCTTGATCTTCAATATGGAAATTTTAAAACATTAAATATTGGAGACCCAAACCTTTGTCCTACCTTAAAATTTTTCTGCCAAAATAACCCCAAACCGGCTCCCGGTTGGGTGCGCCAAGGGCCTGGTCGAGGGGCCCCGGATTTTTAAATAATTAAATTAATTAATTTAAAAAAATATTATTAATTAATATTATAAAAGGATCCCCTATGCTGGGTTTTAGTAATTGATTACTGTAGTCTTCGTTGTTTGTTCAAAATTTCAAATAAAAAAACATAAAACACCTAAAAAAATGCCTTAAGACTGAAGAAATACGGGGGTTTCACTTAAATTTTTTTAAAACTTTGCAGTCAACTTTTTTTTAAGGGTATCAAAGAACCCTTTTTTATTTGCTTTTTTGAATTTTGGAAAATTTTTTAGAACAGCAAAATTACGTTTAAAAAATAAAATATAATGGGTAATTTGGGGTTGATGATGTTTTTTTTTTTTACTTAAATATTTTTTGTAAATTAAAGCACCAGTAAATTACTTAACTAAAAATAGCTGTTTTTAAAAAACATGTTAATGAAAAAAACATCATTTGCTTATTTTTTTCTTCCAAAAATTTAAAAAAATTTAATCAATTTTTTTAAAGAAGAGTTTTTTTTATTTCTATTTTTAAAAAAAAGGTTTCTCCCAAGCGTATGGGGTGCCACGAGTCCCAGAGCAGTACGCTCTCACAAATACCTTCTACAACTTGCATTTTAAATATTCAAAATAATCTTACGAAAGTAGTGTTTTATTTTTGTCAAGTTGTAAATTCTATAAAATTATAACTACAAAGAATTATTATTTCACAGTCATAATTGAATGTAAGTAAATTACACAAAAAGTAAAAATTTAACAAAAGAAATATAATACATCTATAAAATCTTGTGCAATATTTTTCAGAAATTTACACTCCCATCGCTTTCCTTTATCATGACACTTTTTTCTTATGTATTTTTTCTTAGCTAAAGATATTCATATACGTATTATTCTGTTAATTTTTATAAAATCAGGCTCTATCATTGTAACGTAAAACATAGTGAGAATACATACCGAGGCACAAAATTCACCCCCACGGTCAGACAAAAGCCTCTGAGGTGGACCATATCTATGAAAAGCAACACTTTTTTAGAAGAAAAGTCTCACAACATAGTTCAATGAGTATATCACAGTATATTATCACAATACTTAGTTATCTGCACTTAACCGTACCTATGGATAAAAGACCGTATGCATCGAGCAATCCCACATGCACTCTTATCTTTAAGTGGGAAAAATTCAACAAATTTGGGGAAGTGGTCCACAAAGGTGCATACGTATCTGTGGCCTCCCTCTGTGATAGGCAGGGGACCTAGTAAGAAATTGGTGAAGCAAAGCTGCAGATTAATGAAGCTGCAGGCATCGCCATATACGTACATCCAACATAGCCATGAACCCAATACAGTAGGAGCAAGCATATGAAACATGGCAGCATAGCACGATTGATGAATTTGCAATAAAATAACACATTGGGAAGCAATATTCACCATGCTTGAAAGTTATGCTTCATGGCATGCAATTTGTTCATGAGCCACACACACCCTTGCAACTTCTATGCTAGACCAGGAACATGCACAGAAGAAGGACTCAGGGTGCTGAAGTTCGTGATGTTTATCTTCATCTTAAAATGAAATTTGGTCAAAATCAGGGAGAGAAAAAATAATACTTCTGGTGAGGGGATTTTTTTTCTGAGCCCCTGCCCTCTTGAAAGTGTGTGCATGTTACTGTTCAAACTCAAAGAAGGACAGGATGAAAATGAAGAATATGAACAATAATAACAATCCAAGGTTTTTTAGAAGTAAGGGAAAAACTTAAGAAAAAGGTCCAAAACACCCAAAAACCCAAGGAAAGTTGGTATGCAATTTATAATAATGTACCTCTTTATCAAAGCGACAAAATAATCCTCAACTACTAAATTAGCTGTTAGAAGATTATAATCAATAGATAATTTGGCTGAGGCAAGCATGAATGCGATTGCTCATCAACTGCTGAATATTTCATGAAGTAGGGCAGAATTGTGAATTTTGGTACACGTATATTGTATATTGTACAGTACAGTATATTGTACGTCAACAGAAATATACTCAAGGACGATACACCCTATTTCAAATTCGCGTAATATTAACATGCATAAGTCAAGAACAGGTACTATGTAACATTATGTTGTGTTAGACGTATTCTATAAGCAGGACCCGTGTAACCTGTCATTTCCCCCAACACAAATCAATGCTAGTAAGTAGGGCTTAGTGGGCAAGCATTTGCAGTTTTCTTTCTTTATTTTTTTCATACGCAACGCCTGTTTACTTATCGTTGTGGCGAGGGGCTATATAGTGTGAAAGGAGACATGCCCAAATTGTCTCTGCCCAGCCAGTGAATCAAAACCACATAATCTCGGACCTGACAGACCTCTTGGTTGTAAGGCACTAACTATTAACAGATAAAGTAATCTTCAAAATAATCTGCACTATCACATGCTTCCAAAGAGTTGAAACATTAATATCTATCCAGTAGCACAGCATACAAAAGGCAGACACTGAACATTCCATTCCATCACTTAAAGCAAATCATACATGATGCTTGGAAAGAGAATAACATATAATAAAGAGCAGCCACCACAGCCAAGAACTACTGTATCATATTCCTTACCAATAAGATCCATTCCTACCAATTCCAGTGGTTCCTCCGTTGTTATGGACCTCATATTAGGAGCCTGGACCTGGAGGCGGTCGTACCTCTGACACCTGTCACATGCTGCAACCTGTTTAAACGAAATTATATTGGTAAATGCTGAAAAGGTTTGGTGTATCCCTATTATATCTTACTAATGCAAGAATGAACCAGTATCTCTCTTTCATTCCTTTCACTGGTACACTCTGGAACTCTCTTCCTGTTTCTATTTGCCATCTTCCTACGACATAAAACTTTTTTAAGAGAGGAATATTAAGACACTTCCCGAACTAAATTGCCCCACCCTATCTCTTACTGTCTTCTTTATAGGGACTGGCAGCTTAAGTGGGATTATTATGTTACTTCTTGTACATGGCCAGTCCTTTAAAAGAAAAAAAAGAAGAAAAACACCGCAGTGATTATGCCTGGATCGATAATGGAAAAAGTTACGAAATATCTAGGCATAATAGTGTGAACCCTGCAAAGTTGGCAGATAGTGGAATCCTAGGGTCATATGATGAGAGAAGGGACAGTACGTAAGGAAGTAAGCAGGCACTGAGGGATACTGTAGTATGATAGTTCCAACAGTAACCTGAAAGTGAGACTTGGACGTGGAATAAATGTCCAAGGTCTGCAATTTAAGCAGCAGTAGCAATTAGTGGTTTAGAGGTGGCTGTGGTGAGAACATTTTGGAGACAGAAAGAGGTGGAAATATAAACAGAATATTTGGTATGGTTCTGTAGGGAAGAAGGTTGTTTCAAAGATAAGAAACAATTATATATGAAACAATACATGTAACAATTGCATATACATTATAATACCCACATAATCCCGGATATCCTTCTTCATTCCTCTCCAGTAGTAACACTTGGACGCTTTGTTAAAGGTGGCATTATATCCACTGTGTCCTCCAATGGCACTGGTATGGTAGAGGTGGAGAACATGTGCCACTTCATCAGCAGTTCTGACCACCTCTCTTTTTCCGCATCCGCCGCTAACAAGGTACAATTTTTGGCCTGAAAATAACATTAACAACAATTAAGTGTATGTTGTATATGGTGTAGTGCTAAGCAAAGGAAGACACTATATACACATATCATTAAATGATTGCATTTTTAACCCACTCAAACCACTTAGCAGGTGTTTGAACTGCGATAAAATGGTGTTTAACAATACTTGGCTTTATTTGGCTAGCTATATTTGGCTAATCAGGAGAATAAGCGAGCTATCATAGGAAAACAATTGCAATGATAACTTTCAGAACAGTACCTATCATGCATAATAACAGTTGGCTGAACAGTTGAGAAGGAAAGAGTGTTGGTGCTTCCCTGGCAGGGATTTTGTACATATAACAAGGGTACACTTCCATACATAACATTTTTGTTGGAGTTTGGTGTTCTCCCTCTCTTCATTCCCCCTAATGGCAACAGTCAAATAAGAAAATTCATAGTGATATCTACAGACTAACTCATGTTTCCTGGAGTTTTGACAAGCTCCAGATAAGTTGTTTAAAAAAATATTCACAAATGACTTGGTTTGAAATAAATATGGGCATCTCCATACTCTAAATCTTGGTGAGTAATGGCTAAACCATATAAGTAGTTGACAGTTAGGAGCTAAATGTACTTACTCGCAGCATCCCAGGAGTAATCAGAAGTTTGCTTCTTTACCACTGTCCGCTGGGAATTGCTGAGTCCAGCAGTATGATGGCCAGTTTGCAGATATGAGATGATCCTTTCGTATTTTTCATTCTCCAAAGCAATTTTCTTGTTGAACTTGAGCTTCTGCTCCTCCACTGATGGTAAGGGACTGTGAAATCCAGAAAACATAATCATGGTGGTTCAATACATAATGAGAATACTACTTGAACCTTATATAGTCATTAAGCATACACTGTTTTTATGAAATGATAGTATTTTTTTCAGTGATTACAAAAATATATCAAACCCGACCTAACCTAACCCCTAAACGAGCAGGAAGGATTTGCTTCCTTGACCTAGACTTGTGCAAACTATTCCTAGACATGCCACTAGATAACATAACATGGTAGTTGGAAAACAAAAATAATATCAGCATTATCATGTTTTTTGTTAGCATAAGGCTTTCTCCCAAACGTGTGTGCTGTCAAAAAAACTGAACAATGAAAAAAAATAAAAATATATACATTCATAAAATTATGTTATTTCTATGTACCAGTATATTGTAAATGTACTATACCGTATCTTTACGGTATATCGGTAATCGGTATCGGTTACGGTATCGTATCGTAAATATACTGTATCTCTAACCAGCATTATTTCCCTTGTTACTTATTTTCCCCCTCAAGACGACTTCTGCCATCTGAGGGTGGTGGAAACATACCGAACCATTAGCTAAACACAATGTTGGTAGTACATCTTGGGTAACAGCTGTGTCAATACGCCAGTACATTTTTCCCATATAACACAGTCCTTTCACTTACATTGTTCCCCTTACCGCATATTTTTTTCTTAACCTAAGTTATCCAGTAAATTGGTAGTTTAAGCCAGTAATTGAGAACGAGGTTAAAAGTGCTCTTTTCCCATGTATTTTGATGTGGTAAGAATGGTCACACTAAAAACATTCGGAAGTGCCTCATTTTGTAATTATCCCTCCTCCTCCCTAAAAAAAACCTGGGGACTCGTCGGGTACGCGTGGTTTTGGGCGGGGAAAATGGAAACGAGTTTTGTATGGGGAGTAGATTATGTCAAGGTAAAGATGGGAGCATACGCTATGCTGCGCGTGGCATTCGGTGCTCATCTCCGTGGCATTAGCCCTAAGAGCCTGTGGTGGGTGAGGACCTGTTACCCTGGGACACAGGGCTAATGTGACACCCGGGTTACCACAGTCACCTTCCCCAGGTTACCCCAGGTACCCATTTATCAACCCCGAAAGGAAGGAAGAACAGGTGTTTCGGCAGGTCACCGACTTGCCCTGGCCCGGATTCAAACCAAGGCCCGCAGATTCATAGCCAGGCACGCTAGCCACCAGGGGCGTAGTTAGGCCTGGGCACTGGGGGCTGTAGGCTGTAGCCCCGAATGTTTTATGAATAGCCCCGGATCTCAATTATCTTTTTTTGTTTTTCTTATTTATTATATTTTTTTTCTCTCAAAAATAAGATAAGCACTGACTGGGGCCAACATCAAATTTCAGTAAAAAACTAGATATTTGGTTAGATGTTACTTAGCGTATGCTGATGGCATCCTTTTTATGAGCAGGACATGAGAGAGGTGGAGAGAACAGGAGGAGATGAGGAGTGCATGACAGAGGAGACACCAAAAGACTTTTTGGAGAGGTGAAGAAGAGAATATCAGATGGACAAGAAGACACAGAGTTAACAGAAGTGCATTTTTTTGTGTCCTTGGCCAGTCCTTTGTGATGTAAAAAAAAAAAAAGTAATTGCAAGACCGAGGTTGGTCAGATTTCAGTATTGAACAAAGCATTGGGAATATACAATCTATAGGACTGCTTCATCACGCCAAAGCTCTCTTTTTCTTAGGGTTTTACTCCTACTGATGAAAATAAAAATAATAACGAAGTTGAACCCCAACTGAGATTGTCTTCATTATAATTTAATTTCATGATTCGAAAGTTATCCTAAGCAAATTACCGGAGCCAGTTGGTAGAGCAGTGTCTCACATCTTATATTCAGTATACTCATAATTAAATTATCCTGTAAAAATGTGAAGATCCCTTGGCTGGGCTAAGCCCCCAATGTTTCAAGATCCTAAATACGTCGCTGCTAGCCACTACACCACGGAGGCGACAATAGATTGTGTGATTGAGGTAAAATATATCCGGTAAACACTCTATGCCTATGGGATGACATAAGCTCGAAAATGCATAAAAATATAAACCGATAAAGTCTATGGGAATTACCTACCTATTCCTGGAAAATTTCCACAATAAATCTTCACATTGGTAAAACTGCAGTTCAATAAATACATAGACATTGGGGTTCTACTGCAGTTTAATGCATTACAAGGCACGTAGTTATAACCGTCCTCGACTTGTGGATCTGACATGACAATTTGCAGCATTTCTAACCCCTACAACAGCTGTCGGAAATTAAAAATAACACAAGGAGGTTAGAATCTCCCAAGCGAAGTTAGGTCACGTAATCAATGCCCAGGCTAGGTTAGTTTTAACAAACGTGAGGGGTTATGTCAGGCGAGTCTTGGTCAATAGGGAGTCTTGTACTAAACTGCAGTCTTACCGACATTGGTTACATAGCCTGACATAACTTAAAAAATAAAAGCTATGTGCTTATTGAGCACAAACACTTTTCGCAGAACACAAACTTCAATTTTGACATTGGTAACGTAACCTTACCTAACTGGGGGGGGGGGGGGGCTGTGCTCCACCATTCCCCCCCCCACTCGTTCACTAACCTAACCTGGACATTGGTTAACTGGCCAACATAACATAAACACATTTAATCCCTGAATGCATCAACACGGGTAAAAGTTGATTGAATGTATATATTGGGTGCTGTAATGATAATATTTAGAACTTGAATAGGAATACTCGCCGACTTGAACAATTAGAACACTCTCCGACGTCGGCGAGAATTCCTATCGGCGACAGTTCCAGGTACCCTCTCGACTACCGGATCTCTCGTCCCCATCAGCCAGAGTTTCACTTTTCATGTTGTCGAGTGTTCTATTTTCTACGAACCAATATAGGTTCTACTGTAGTTTAAAGCATTACAAGGCACGCAGTTATTACCGTCATCAGCGTATAGCCAAAGCCGTCTGTATGTAAAAGCCTGCGCCTGAGATTGATGACGTCACGGACGGAGTCTGTACGAGGCCACCGAGATGACAAGTTTACCTACCTAATATATGTTTATCAGTATAAATGATATACTGTTATCTTCGGAAATGTTTGTTCTTTAATATTATCAAATAAAAACCCGTAGAACACACTAAAGAAATGCCATTATGAGACTCTCAAGAAATATGCATGAACTTAAACTCTTCGTCATTTAATATTTTGCTCGAAAACATTTTACATGGAGAATATCAATAGAAGCGGAATTTAGTTAGCTTTCCATTGCTATATTTTGTTTTCTGATAAATGAATTAGCAGCATGCATAAATTAGCGTTAACTAAATACATAACATCATGAAATCGGGTAATTTCCTACCTAATATATGTTTATCATTATAAAAGATAAAGGTACTGTTATCTTCGGAAATGTTTTTTCTATAATATCATCAAATAAAAAAACGTAAAACACTAAAGAAATGCCATTATGAGACTCAAGAAATATGCATGAAATTTAACTCTTCGCCATTTAATATTTTGCTCAGAAACATTTTACATGGAGAATATCAATAGAAGCGTAATTTAATTAGCTTTCCATTGCTATATTTTGTTTTCTGAAAAATGAATTAGAACCATACATAAATTAGCGTTAACTAACTAAAAAGATCATGAAATGGGTAATTTTTCCCGATTGATGATGTTATTTATTTAGTTAACGCTAATTTATGTATGGTTCTAATTCATTTATCAGAAAACAAAAGATAACAATGGAAAGCTAATTAAATTCCGCTTCTATTGATATTCTCCATGTAAAATGTTTTCGAGCAAAATATTAAATGACGAAGAGTTTAAGTTCATGCATATTTCTTGAGTCTCATAATGGCATTTCTTTAGTGTGTTTTACGGTTTTTTATTTGATAATATTATAGAACAAAAATTTCCAAAGATAACAGTATATCTTTTATACTGATAAACATATATTAGACAAGAAATTACCCGATTTCATGATGTTATGTATTTAGTTAACGCTAATTTATGCATGCTGCCAATTCATTTATCAGTAAACGAAATATATCAATGGAAAGCGAATTACATTCCGCTTCTATTGATATTCTCCATGTAAAATGTTTTTGAGCAAAATATTAAATGGCGAAGAGTTAACAGTGGGTGAAAGGTGGGTGCAATGAGAGCCGTACCGCCCGTACAACCTCACTCGCTGAAAGCTCGGCTCCTACTGACTTGTGGAGCAGACTCTGCTACTGACGTCACGTCCATCCCGCTCTCCCAGACGCAGACTTTTATATAGAGACGGTTTTGGCGGTGTGCTCAGATTGTCTCGCTCAGCGTTGTGATTGTTTTTATATATTTTGATTATATTTGAAAATTTGTTTTTTTAATATTACTTTTACTGTATCTTTTGTAAG
>JACEEZ010023279.1:45571-67545 GCA_016584305.1 Chionoecetes opilio
ACCACACACCCAGGACAATTGAAGATGTTAACTGGCAGAGCGAAGTTCTTCCGGACAATTGACATCAAAGAGAGGTGCACTGCGATTGGAACAGAGGAGTCAAAGGCTTTGATAGGACTGCACAACTTCACTGGCGCGGATTGGGGTGGAATTTTCTTCAGTATATCGAAGAAAGCGTGGATAACCAAGTTCCTGCAACTACCTTCGAGTAGCAAGATTAGCAAGACTTTCCAGATCTTTGGATGTTCAGACAGTCTTCCTGAAGCTGATGTTGTCAATGTCGAGACGTTCGTCTGCAGTGTATACTCCAGCAAAAGTTTGTGCGTCACATTGCCAGATCTTCGATGGGAGCTGTTCAAGGTCAAGAACTCGGAGGGTGAAAAGCTTCCACCGACGCGAAGCACTCTGAAACCTCACATACAACGTGCCAACCTAATGTCCAAAAGAGACAAAACCTACCAAGAACCAAGGCCAAAGAACCTGCTCCCAGAGGGCAATGGATGGAAACTAAATGACGACAAAAACTTTATACCAGTACAATGTCTCGAAAAGCCAGCACCACGTGCAGTACTTGAACTAGTTAGGTGTGGATGCAAAGGTGCGTGCAAAGAGAAAGTGAACTGTTCATGCCATAAAAATCGCCTGCCATGCACAGCATTATGCAAATGCAACGACTGTGGAAACGTGAAAGACTACAGTATTTGTGACGAAGATGACATGTAGCCAATCAGTTAGCCAATGTATTAAGATTAGCAAATGACCCCATAAGATTCATTTAAGATTTTACATTCATTTAGTCTATTGTTAGTATTCATCTAGATGTTGAGTGGAGTAATTACTGGTGGTAAAAGGTGGTATGAATGTGTGATGATTACAGAAAAGTATATTTTTTTTTTCTTTATTTGTATCAGTGTTATGAAGTCATGTCATGAATATTAATGTTTTATCATACATTGTCGTTTTTTTTCTTATTATATATATATATAATATAAATATATATATCTATATATATATATATATATAATATATCATAACATTATCGTTAAATATCATAGTATATGCTAAATATATGTAGCAAAAGAAAAAACAATTCCTGACACTAACTGGTGCTGAGGTTGTTTAAAATCTTCTAGTCACGATGACTTATTTCTGCATTGGATACTTATCTGGAAGAACAATACCTTCATAAAATAGTGTTACTTACTATCATCGATTAGCCAAGCCTTCATTTTATTGTACATGATATTTAGTTAAATTGTTTTATAGTAGGAGAACATCACAAGGTGCTGAAATGGACAAATCTTAACCTAGTCAGAGACGGCGGATACGTGGTTCACTCGTCTTCATTACATGTACAAATAAAATTTGTTAATGCCATCAATAATTAAGTCAGATATCACTGAAAGATATTTGTATAACGCGTGAAATGATATATGACAGGAAACATCCAGAGTTTTTTACACGTAATTTGATCCGATAAATAGTTTAAGAAAATAAAATAGTTATAACAATATTTAGCGCTTTCATTCGGGACGATAAACTGGAAATGACAGTACCAACCCGTTTTAAGAAGCCCCGCCAACAAAGACAAAAATTCCCACAAAGTAGTGTTGTTGCCACCCAAGTTTTTCAGTTTATTAACACCTATAGGATGGCATTTTAAACTCAATGCAACATCCGCATTGTGGCACGCAATTCCCACGGCATGACACGGTGAACGCTGACTATCAAACAGACTCGTATTGGCAAGAAAGTTCGTGTCGGCTAGTGCTCGGTAATTTTTTTTTTTTAGGCAAGTACTTAATCATTAATCATACATATCTTATAATCAATACATGGTATGGGTACTAAATCCAATTTGTGAAATCCTCTCCAATGCACCCCACTGTCTAAGCAATCTTTTCACACATGTCGCACAGACAACCACCTGTTTGGCCTGGAGGATTTTAAGAAGGTCAAACTAAAAAAAAATAAAATTGAAACTCTTGGAATGCATGTTGATATGGGCCACGCTCATTTGATGGCACAAGAGATGAATCATGTGGAATGAATATTTTACAATTGACTTAGGCAAATATTTCTTTAATATGTAGCTACTGTTTGGTTAGCTCCCAGCATCACATTGTTTAGTGTCAGAACAAAACCCACATTTATATAGTGAATGGGTTTTTTTAATTAAACATTCTTTCATTGAATGACATGAATTGCATTGACAGTCTTACAGCTGAACTATCATTAACCTCTATCAATATACGAAGAGTTTTTCAATCTTCCCTTCCCCGCTGTGGGTTAGTCACCTTGGTCGTGGTGGCGGGGCTTGAAGCGTGGTCCGGACGGCGCCACCTACTCTGGCGGCCTGCCCTGCCATTGTTGGGTTCGGTGGCCGTCGGCCTCGTGGACCAAGGCGCTCCCCTTCGTCACTGGAAGGTGGAGCCTTCCGGTGATGTCGTCTTTATTCTTCCCTCCCCCCTTTCTCTCCTTTCTTAGGGCGATTCCTAGGCCCGGTAGACCTTCTCTGCCGTCTCCGCTTCTTCTTCCTTTTATACTTCACGCTCCGCTCCCACGTGTTTGCCGTGCGTGGCATCCTGTATCTTCCCAACAGCGCCCTCTATCTGGAAGTTGAGTCCAACCGCGGGGCCGGTGGTTTGTAGTTCCTTCTGTGGGAACCCGCTTCTTTGTAGGGTTGTGTTGGTGGGTCACACGGGAGGTCCAAGTGTGGCCCCGCTGGATCATATCGCTGTGTCATGTAGCGTTTGCTAGATGCAAGCGGAAGTGTGCCTGGTGGGCACCGAATCGTGGTCCCACCGCGGCTGCCATCACACACTAGGCAAACCGGAAGCGTATACTTCCCCTGCTACCCCGGGCTGTTGGGTGAGGTCCTTCCCCAACAGACCTTACCTCGTTGGGCTCCGTGTGGGTGGGGGCCGTGGGAAGTGACAAGTAATTTTGTTTTATGTATAATACTAAAGCTTTACCACCGTCCTGCCCTCTCACCTACGAATCCGCTTGTCCTCGACTTCTCCATTGTGAACATCCTCTCTTAATGCCACTCTGGCAGCCTTTCCAGGCCGACTGGCACGAAGCGGGCAGGCCGCCCCTTCCTCCTCAGCGCCCCGGATCCTGGCGGTCCCCGCATCAAGGGACGCAGACAGGGATTGAAGACGAGAAGCGCCCCTGGCCGCTCGGGGCACTTCTATCGGTGGACACCTTGCAAGCGCTTGCTTCTGTCCAACGTTTACCAGGCACATTGTCATACAGAGATTACATGGATATTTTCAAGGCTTATGGTGTGGTGTTCGCCGACATCTTCCGTCTTATTTATGATGACCAATGGACAATCAAATAGGTGCTACTAAATTTTTGCTGCGGCAGATGAATGTTTATTCTTCCTCTGCTTATGAGAGAGAGCCACAAAGATTGTCTCGAATTGAGCGAGACATTACAGAGACCGGAACCATTCGCTCTGTAATGTTGGAGTCTGCGGCCCCTGATGACGTGACATCCCAACACTTTGAGAACAACTACTACATCTACTCCACCTGTCGCGCATAGCCCTTACACCTACTTTGCGTGTGTCGTGGCGTATTATAAGTGAGAGTGGTGGCAACTTTTTCCGTTCGGCGGGTGTATTTGGAGAAAGAAATTGGAATGAATCCCGAAGGCCACCTGAAACGGGTATGGCAGGGGGTTCTAAATACCGAGTGCCAAGGTGACCTTACTCCAGGTCGATGTCTCATTCCACGTGCCGATCTCCCATCCACCGTGTCTAAGACACAGCAGGTTTTGACTCCCCTCCACAACACCTCATCCAAAATTCAACAGCACCAGGCGTAGTCTACAACTACGACCTTTTGAGTTTTTTCGGGGCTGCAGAACATAACTAAACATCGTGCCCGGAACGCATACTCAAACGGTCTATAACCGTCAGTCAGAGGAAAGCAAAACATGATCATTAATACCACTTTCTAATCAACATCAAGTCTCCCCGATTCCTCAGGATCGGTCCCCAGTCTCTAAAAGATAAAAGGCCTTTATCGACCGCCCATGCAGTGCTATGAGTGCTACACTGCATCTTGGGCACAAGGCGATGGAGACAAAAATTTTGTGAATGTGCGCCGTCCGTCGCTGTGGCATGCTCGGCGTTGGGGGTGTGCGCCCATGCCACAGCTGCTGTACGCTTCCAACTCCCTACTGGCTGTCCACTGCCGTGTGCTGATCACAGCCCCGTGAGTGTTTCCCGACAGTGTGGGACTTAAAAATTAGTAAGAAGACATCCGTTTATTGTGGGCCAACTCCCATTTATAAATCAGTCTTGTGGAGCGCCAGAAGAGAACTTTCGCACAGACAAGCAGCCGGGGGAGGGAAGCAGGACCTACGCATCCGCGATGGCTGCTGCTTCTTCTAAGACGCCTAATGCAGCCTCCTTGCATTCATCCACCACCACATTCTCTTAAACCTAGACCCATCCATGCCCAATGAAGACGATAAGTTCATCGCTACTGCCGACCGTGTGATTAGTGTGGAAGTCCTGCTGCTCCTTCTCGCGTCAATGAGCCTCCAACCACCTCTCGTGTAGCGATGACTGCACACGGGGAAAAATGACAATAGTGACTCCTCCGCTAAGAGGTGCTTACGCAAAAAGCATCCTAATAAGATCTCAGAAGCGAACTCGCAGTTCCATGAGTCCTTAGACTCAGTGGGCCGTCCCTCCGGCTAAATATCAATTGCTGAGCAGAGGTCATGGACGTGCGTACGATGTTACACTCTACTGATAGGTGTGGGAGTACTGACGTGACCTCTAATATCAATATGTGCCCCTGTTACCACACCCCTGAAGCGGCTAGCGACACAAGATCAACAACAACCGCTGATTGCGAAGGTGTCTCGACAACTTTATGACCACAAGTGTTGATAGCCATGCTGATAAGCATTTTCAAGACCCTCCGTCGTGGAGCTATCGTAAAGCCTAAGAAGTGGTACACTCTTCTGTCAGTAAAATCCTGCATCTTTGATGTGGGGACATCCTGGTCCTCTGACCTAACTCGCTTGCCGCCGTCGTCCCTCGTATGAGAACCGCCGAATATATCACCATGCCGTGGATGTACGTGCAAGCGCCAATCAGATCTGCGATCTTGGAATGTGTGTACAAAAAAGTAGTTTACCATCTTTCTACAAACACAGAAAAAAGATGCTGGCTTTCAAATGGCGCAATGCGTCTACAAGACCGTAAGGCTTCTGCATCAATCTGTGCAACGCGACGAATAAGTAACATCTTCAATCGCTCCAATGTGGACTATTCGTGGATTAAACGTGCAAATTGGGAGGAAGCTATCCTTCTCATCAACGAGTTGGACCCAGAAATTATCTGTTTACAAGAAACAATGATAGGGCAGGGAAGGTGTCCTCTTCCCGACAGGTTTTATACCTGTCCACACAACCCCTCTCAGCAGGTGCTAGGCTTTAGTGTGGTCTGTGCCTTTACCATCGTGTCCGGATGTCCCACTTAACTGGCATTCCAGCTGCAATCCACCCTTGCAGGCTGTAGCAGGTCGTAATCCCATCTGCACAAGCCTACACTGATCTGCTCAATATATCTACCTCCAAATGACGACATACCATCTCCAAGATCTGTTTGAGGATCTTATCGCCGCCACTTCCCCGTCCATTTTTTCTCCTTGGAACATGCGAATATGGGACGGCATTTTCTGTGGGAGATTCTCCACCAGAAATCGGCAGGTCGCGGTGATTCTATCGTAACTCTTATAGATGGCACAACTTAATATTATTTAAAACACGGGAGAACCAACACATTTCCATTCGCAGACGGGAACAGTGTGACTGCTTATTGACCTATCACTCTGCAGTCCCACAGGTCGCCCTCGACTTCTCATGGGAGGTTGGCCGATTCTCCTTCGGGAAGTGACCATTATCGGATACTAACTTAAAGCAGTGTCCTCGCCCCCTTCCCTGAGTTGTCTCCCAAAATCTGGTGCCTCTCTCGTGCAGAGACTGGAGGGCTTCAAAGGCCTGTGTTTTTGCGCGCATCATATAGATGACCTTTCCAACATAGATGATGCGTAGATTACTTTGTGTCTCGGGAATCCAGTTGTTGCAAGCCTCGCTGAGCATCCCCCGACTCTGGATCTTTCTCTCTGCCGAACCTGTTCCGTGGTGACTAGGACTGTACGGGAGCGAGGAGTCCACTCCCGCGCCGTGCTGAGACGCAATACATTTCGGCGCCAACTCAGTAGACCTAAAAAAGTACACCTTTTTCGGCCACACAGGTTAATACAGCTAGATACCGTACGGCATTAATAGAAAGACACATCATCTCATCGTCATCATCCTACATTGGGAAGAGGCTTAATCTAAGATAGTCAAACGATACTATTAGCCTTCTGACCGTCCGGATAGTCCAACTGGTTTGGCAAAGAGTGAGTTGAAAAGTATACGGTGGTGCGTGTTTTATCCGGAATGGGCACTCCCTCACACTGTTCTGAATCGATAATATAATGGAGGCTCCCTTATGTGCAGATCCCTGACTGTAGCAGAGGAATTGGTTTTCCCTTTTGTGTCAGTGGCTCATACGACCTTGCCGTCTCCAAGTGCTAGAGGCCAGACTGGCTACAAGAACAGGAGATACTGCATTAGATTTTTCGTGTACCAGTAGGCGGGGAAATCTTACAGATGTTCTTTTTATACACCTCGTTGAGCTAGTCAAGCCTGAAGTGTTTTGCGCTGACATACGATCCCCGGCCAAGATGATGTACCGATATGCGATGCTCTGTCATCTAAGAGATGAGGCTCTAGATTTCTTGTTGAGCATCTATAATAGGATCTGGATTGAAGGAACCTTACCAGTAGGCTGGGTTGTGGCGGTGGTGATCCGATCCTCACCTGGGAAAGGACCACTCACTGCCGACGAATTTCCGGCCCATATCCTCCCTAACTTCATGTTGTGTGTAATTATTTCGAAAAAATGGTAATAGTCGACTTGTATGTTTTTGGAACGGGAAAACTTTTTCCCCGTTCCTCAGTGTGGGATTCCGTAAGCATCACGCTACTACGGAAGCGCTTATTTCCTTAGAGTCATTCCTATGCCGGGGCATTCGCCCTCTCGACAACACCATGTGATCAGCTTTTTTGCGACCTTGAAAGGCTTCCGACTACGGCTTGATACAACGTATATTGCAATCTCCTGTATGAGTTCGGGCTAAGAGGGTCGTTGCCTGTGTTTCCCTCCAGAGTTTCCTAAGCCACCGGTTTCTAGAGTTCGAGTTGGCAACATACTGTTCTTCTGACACCCCGCTTCCAGGTGGCCATCCCCCAAGGTAGTGCGTCTGAGTGTAGCTCTGTTCGCTGTTGCCATCATGGTATTGTTGATGTCTGCCAGAGGGGATTGTTAGTACATTATACGTGGATGATTATCAATCTCTTTTGCTGCTTCCAGGATGTCGTTGCATGAGAGAAGACTTCACTTGCTATTGATAAAGTTTTGTTAATGGCGACGAATCGTGGCTTCCGGTTTTCCTCCAACGAATACTGTAGCGAATTCATTTGTTGCGAACCCGTGGGATTCATCCCGACCCAGACCTACTGTAAAACTCTTTACGGGAAGATAATACCATGTAGGGAAGAGACCCGTTTTTAGGACTCATTTTTTTGACAATAGACTGGCTTGGGTGCCTCACCTTCGTGCTCTCAGACTGACTGTCTCCGGACATGGATCTACTGAAAGTCCTCTCGCCACACTCACTGGGGGCTGATCGAGCTACACTCCTCTATCTTCACCGCTCACATTATCTTTGCGTGAACTTGAATATGGATGTGAAGTTATCTCCTCTGCCAACACCCACTTCGACTGCGGAGGCTCGGATTCGGTACATCATCTGGTGTCCGTCCTGGCAACCGGGGCGTTCAGGTCTTCCTCCCATCCCAATTCTATTGTGGAAGAATAGACTACTTGGTTCTTGTAAACTGTGAATTGTAATCTGAAAAAAAAAAAAAAAAAAAAAAAAATAAAAAAAAAAAAAAAAAAAAAAAAAAAAAAAAAAGAAAAAAAAAAAAAAAAAAAAAAAAAGAAAATGGCAAAAAACAATGGGAAGTGCTGGTGTCCTCCCATTAGGATCTGTCACGCCAGTCCCTCCTGTTTTAAGATGTTTGGTATCGCCTCAACGCCCTCCCTGATCAATAGCTCGTGCTGTGTCTGGTGATTCAGGTCGCAACTTTATACCATGTGTGCGAAGAATAGCTTACAAGCGAAGGCCCCTTGGTTTTTTTCCCGCGAATTGCAGCTATTTTGGAGACGCTAATCCTTCACCTGGCTTTAACGGATCTGCTTGCATAGGTACCTACGACAAGTCGGTCCATGATACTTCTCCCAGAAGTGTCCTTTTGCAAAAAGCCTTCCGTCTCATACAAAAGGGTCTTTACCCGTCCTCAGGAGCGTGAGCGTGCCCAGTTTTTGGTAGACCACGTGTGTGTGGCACACCATCAGAGTTCGGTTCCCTGTACTTTACTGATGGTTCCAAATCAGACAAAGGGTTGGATACGGTGTCGTATTCCCGATCGTTTAACAAAGAGCGTCAGCCTTGCCAAGTGTTTTCATCTTTTTATTTACGGCTGTAAATAATTATCTACGTTTTATTGCTCTCCATGATTATTTTTACCCATCCGGTATGTTTCTTTTACACAATTTTTTAGTGATTTCTTGTAGTGCTCTTCAATCGACTATGTAATTTTTTAACTCTCCCCATCCGCTGGTCAATGCCGCACCTGGAATTGCTTTATCGTACTGCTCGCTCGAGGCGAGACGTGGACGTTAGGTCAGCCTTTGGTTGGGTAACCGGCACATGTAGGTGTTATGCCGGTCAATGAGGAGCTGACTAGCCGTTGGCAAAAAGGCTGCGCCTAAAAGACCAGCGTCTACATCACATTTTGGCAAGTGCTGGCTACAGACCTACGCTCGGCAATCCATAGATAATGTTCACAACAGGTTGATGCAAGAACTTTGGATTACGTGCTCAATAAGGGCTAAGAATAGAACCTGCGCACCAGAGGATCCGCCAAAGATCGAGGACTGGAGCTACTGCGGTCGTCTCCGGAATGGAGACTGCCTTGGCACACTTGCGTTATTGGGTCAACACTATATACTCATGGGAATATTCCTCATGGAGGGGGGCCAGCCCTCTTAACTGTGATGATTGTTTTGGGTCCCATTAAGCTGATGCGGCACTTGCGGGGTGAACGAGTTGTCCCAGTACTTGTGGAGGACACTACTTGTGCAATTTTATGTGTCACGGGTGTCGCGGATACATGACGGTGGTGCTTACGTCTAGTAGGTCACTTAGGGCGGTTCGCTTCACTTAGTGTGCAGGAAGTCTTATATTGTGAGGGTTTTATCCTAAGCATTTTGTGTGACCGCTGAAGTGGCCGAAAATCTCAGTTTGTGGTCACAGTCCTTAGCGGTGTTTTCGGTGCGAAATTTGCAATTTGTGCAATTTTGGCAATCACAAGCTATTGCAATTAAACATGGCCGGAAATTAGGAACCAACAAGGTCGTAGAGACCCCGTCGATTTTGACTCAAATTGAAAGCTGTATTAAGATATGCCATATCGTAAATATAGTTATTAGGTACGTCCGTGTTATGATAGGTTGGCCCGCATTAAGCTGAACTATAATGTGCGGACTTAGAGATAAGTGAGAAAAAAATGGGAAAAAAATATAAAAGAATGAGAATTTTGGCCTTATTTCACATCAAAAGTCCTGAAATGTTTCTGGCTGTGTATCTGTTTGGGTTTTGATTTTTTTGTTTTTTTTTTTGTTTTTTTTTTTTTTGATTCCTGCGCGATAAAATAGACTAGAACCGTCTGATGTAATAGAACAAATGGATAACTTTTCTCGGACTGTCCCCTTCATGGTCGTATTTGTATGACATGCGGTATTGACAATTTGGACACCGTGGGACAATGGAGACGCCGATAATGTCGGCGTCCAGGAGTTGCAGAGTGATGGAAGACTGGATGTTCTTCAAGAAAGCCATCGAGATCCTTGCACCCAAGGCTAGCAGATTGCCTGAGGTCACGGGGAATGCATAGAGGACAGTCCCCATGTGAGCAAGTTCTCCATGACGTACTTCAGATGGTCCTCCCTGCTTTTGAACTACACCAGGGCTGTGCGGACAGGAGACTGGGCGACTTGCACCTGAAGACGGTTGGAAGGAGTTCCGACCGTTCTTCTTTCGCATGAATCGAGCGTCCTACGCCCGGTTTCGTCCACGGTTTACGCGTGGCCATGATTGCAGGACCTCCGCATCAAGAATCCAGAGCGTGGACGTAACTTGGAGAAACCTGGTCGTCCGTAAGTCGTGGTACCTTCACGTCCCTGTGGGCTGCGACCCTCCTTGGAACAAGGTGCGAACGGAACTCTGCAAGTGGACGGTGGGCTTGTATGGATCACGAAAAATCCCTCGACGAGGACCAAGTTCTTCTTGATCCAAGACGAACTCTGGCAATCAAGGCCAAATCATTCGGAAGTTCTGCTACGGTCATCACGAAGCACACACAAGGACAGGCCCAAGCTTTTGCGACGAGAAATCACACACAGCGCGATAACCCGAAAGATTTGCTGAGGGTCTTCTTCGCCGCATAACCCCCTTCACTCGCGGAGAAGCCCACTCACCACCGGCCTTTCCCGCAGGTTGTTTTCCAGATAAGAATGGTGCCGCACTGACAAGACATCGAGATGAGACTGGCAAGTGAAGCTCTCTTGAAGTACGAAGCGGGAAGGATCAGGACTGCGCGCAACAGTTCCATGGGAGGTCCTAGTGCATCGTCAGCCATACCAAATACTTCAACCGCTGGCATGGACAAGCCTAAAAGTTTCAATCGGAGGTGAAGCAGGTGATTGTCACGGGAGTCCTCAGACTTCACTCGGCGCCTGCTAGCTTCGCCCTTCCAACGCGTCGCCAGCAGTCTGGACCTTCCACCATCCATCCAACTATATAGTGACTCTCGCCTGTTGCCACTCCTTAGTTGCCTCTTTGTGACGACCAAGGCCACCCGCGGGTCACGAATAAAAAAAACAGCGCGAAGTGCGCCTTTGCTCAGGGTTCTGGGAGAAGATGAACGCGTAACGTGCGGTCTCCACGGCCTCGCAAACCGCCTTCCTCCTACTCGTCGTGCTGGTCTCGAGGGATTGCTATCCTTACAGCAGCACCCCGTTGCCCGGCTCAGCACTATCTTTAAGGACCTGGTTGGATCCCTCCGCAGAGAGTTATCCCACTGGGTGTTGGCTACGGGGAGTGTGCACCGTTGTCTTTGACAGGTACTACATCGGCGCGGGTCCCTCAAGAGCAAGCGAGGGAACAGCGAGCCGGGTGGTGAGGATACGATATCGACATCCAAGCAGTCGACGAAATTATCAAGCTGGAATGACCATGGCTAAACTAGCGTTATATCCACCAAAAGGCAGACAAGAGCTTGCTATGACCTACTCGTCGATTGCCTCCAAATCCAGCGACCATTCATGGGGATTACGACTCGTCCTGCGCGTGGCAGCGACAAAGCCGGGCAACGTTCTGGACCGGCGAATACGGAGCCATTCGCTTCAGAACAAGAGGAAGCGGAACACACTAAGATGATATATCATCTCTGCATGCTCCTACAAAGTTGATGTGGAGGCAACCGTTATTTTCTCCGAACACTGAGTCCTCGTCCTCCTACCGTCCGACACTTCCCCAAGATACCTCCGCAACACGTGCTCCAGCTTGGCAATTCGACTTCAACGTTCAGACTCATCCACGATGAACTGGTGCTCTCACGGGTAGACCGGAATGTGATCAAACCTTCCATGTCTCTGACTGTGTTGCGACACCACTTGCGCCCTCTTCAGTAAAGCAAGTTGCAAGCTTGGCCTTGTTCCAGGCATTACCGAGCCAGCCAACCCTCGAACGCTTTGGTGTGAACATCCGAAGGCCACTGGGGTCCGCTGACGCAAGCAGACCCTGGACGTGCTGTGCCTCGTGTCGTTAGCAGATGAATTTAACGGATATACCTGCGTTGCTCTGCCGGGCAGGTGCGAGGTGTGGACGGCACTCAGAAGAACGAAGTGGAGTGGGGGAGGGGGTTGGGAGCAGCCACGTATGGCGCCCTCCGACGCGGGTGCACAAGCGTGCCTACCACCCTGCACATTATGCGAGCCAGCTACAGGCCGTGTCTGGGAGGGGTGCTGTGAAGAACACGAGTTGGTGATCCGCTCGACCACGACGACAAGGAGCAAGTACGAGCTACGATGACCAAACCAATGGCGCCTATCCACGTTCCGACCCTAGCTCCGCCAACCGACAAACAGTTCATGGATAAAGGACTGCAGTGCGGTACATGCAAAAGACGAACTGCTCGAACACAAATCGCTAGCCACTGTCACACAACAAGCCTGCAACACTCCATTGTTTCGGAAGCTTTATTGCGGATTAGCTCTCTCTCCGAGATGTGCTCTCCAACGACACGAGTCACACAGATGGGCATGAGGACGTCGATGGCGTAGACGACTGATATTCGATCTCTTTTATTCACTTGTGACACGCCTCTGCTAACATCGCAAGTAAGAGGATTTTTTTGTGTTCTAATTGTTATTTTCCCAAAAATACGCTGTGGAGGATCGGGTTTCGTTGTTTCTGAAACGTTTTGGTGTTCGTGTGGATTAAATACTACGGGTCACTTCGGGCGAAAAAAAGGCTTTCGCTTCACCTAGGTGATGAGAAGTAATTTTCTTGGGGTTCTTATCCTAAGCATTATTTTCAGTTGAAAATAATACCCATGTTCTACGCAATAATTGTATCCCCACACCTTAGCACAAACATTCTTTCAATTAATGTTCCTAAAGAACAATTTCTTGTTATTTTACTTTTTTTACTATAATGTAAATTTTAAGTTTTATTAATTATTAGGAACTCAGGCTTTAAGGCCAAAATATTACCATTTTATATTTTTCTCCCAATTTTTTTGCCACTTTCTCTATTTCATTATAGATCAGTAATCCGAAGCAGATACAAACCAGGAGTACTAAAATGAACATTTTATGCACTCATTAATAAGCTATAAATATGGTCAGTCAAACACGAGGTCCTCTACACGTCTGGTTCTCATTCTGCAATTTTGTAATGCCAATTTTTATTGCCAAATTGCCAAATTGCAAATTGCGTCGAAAACTTACCGGCTAACGAGTGAATCAACTACGATTTCGGATTCAGGCGGCACAAAAAAATGCTTAGGATAAGACCTCCAAATACTTCCTTCACCTCATGTGATAGCGAAAGCCATTTTTTCCAGCCCTAAGTGACCCGGACTAGTCTGCGTCGCTGGCATTGGATAGAGGTGTTTTCTCTCTCGGACATGAAGTCCATACAATTATTGAGAAGGCTGCCTTCTCACAATTATGGATGTTTTTATATTAACATATGATTGATATTTTAATGTACGCGTCGTTGTTCTTTTATGTATTTATCTATTTTAAAATATTTTTATTCTATCTTAGATTTTTGTTTTTTTAGCTGTTTTACTTTACATGTATCTTTTTGTAAAGCGCGTAATTAACCCCCGCAGTTGCGGCGCCTTAAAAACTACATAATCTAATCTAATTCAATTCAATCTTCCCTTTCCTCAAAATATTGTACTGATACTGCACAATTGTTTTCCTTGTGGTAACGACCTGTGTGGTGTTGTGCGACCTGTCTGTCGTCTCATCTACATTGACAGAAAAAAGCCTTCACGTAAATTCCGAACATTTCAGTACCAAAATGCTTTCCAAACACTTTTCTTATCATGTTTGAGGCGTCTTTGCTTCCTACGGCTTTACATTCTGTAATAGACGTCACGCGTCAGGAAACATTGCTTTAAAGAGGTCTAGTAAGGGTCCCATAAGGACATTGGCAAGTGATGTTTTGATAGAAAGAATCCGAAGTTCAATTTTGTGCCCAGGTGCGTGCTCTGGTTAATCGATTGGGTCATTTGCAATAACCAAACTGCAACTGAACTTTTATTCTTGAAATGTTGTCAGACTAGCTGTTAGTGTCTTTTGCGATTGTGAATGTCTCGTATTTCAGATTATCTCATCAATAAAGCAGAAATTGACCATCTTGGGGGGTTTTATAATCCTACACATGTCCCATCAACTTAGTGTCGGGGAGGGATTATGAAAGATTGAATGAAGTGGAGGGTTGGTTACATTCAGAGGGTTGGGGGGGGGGGGGGGGGGGTGGTGTACACAACACAAGGACGAGACGCGGGTGGAAGTGGAAGGAGGTGTGATCAAGAGATGCTGTAAAGCATTTCTACATGTGATATGTTTTAGTGAAAATAAGTGCTGTATATATATCAGGTGAAAATATGTGTTGTCGTGATAGAGGAGTATAGCTATAGTTAATTTTGTATAGTTAATAGTAAATATAGCTCGTAGAGTATATATGGGAAATCATTGACTGATGAAGGAGGAAATATATGTTTGATAGAGTAACTCGTAGGAGAAATAAATAGTTTTTACTCTCTATATAGGAACATTACAAGACACGTGTATGATATAATGGTACCATGCTGGTGTTTTTTTTAGATTTTGCGAGTACATTTTTTTTAGTATGATTTAGATATTTAGTTACGTTTTGAGTTGTTGTGATGATAATTTAATGATACGGCAAATGGTGATAAAAACATATTTACTAGGCTGCGTGTGTTTTTAGAAACTGTAGATAATAGATGCTTTATTTTTTACTTGTGATTTACAAGTAAGGTTTGAGTAGTTGTATTTTGATGGTTAGTCAATGGAAATGTGAAGAGGGAAGGACATTTTTATCGATGCAGTAAAGCAGATAAGGAAAAGATATAATGAATATTAGATCTTCGCTACTCTGGTAGTAATATGCTCGTAGCCAACGCCGTGTGTCAACACGCGCACTTTTGCCACTGTGGTATAACGAGGCGTCGCGTAGGTAATTCGTCTACCTTCCAATCTGCGCATGCTCCAGAGGACTGTGCGTCTTCGTGTCGAGCGATGCCATAGTGCCTGTCTCGCTAGATGTACATGTATCCTTTTTCATTTCATCCATCCAGCCGGCGTGTGAAGAGGTAAGAGCCGGTTCGTGGCTCTCACCTCCATGTGCCGGAGGCCGGTTCCTCCAGGCTCTCTCCCTTTTCGGCAGACCGTAGGTTAGGTAATGTTATAAAAACTTTAGTTAGGTAGGTTAGGCGCGCCTTGCTATGGCATCGGTCGATCACGAGAAGCAGTCCTCTGGCGCATGCGCAGATTCAGAAGGTAAGAAGAAACGCATTATCCTCTGAACGCCTCATTATACCACACCGGTATCAGGGCATCATTTGACGCCTGATACCAGGTGTGGGTATAGCCTGAGGCGTCCAGTAGGATAATGCGTCCTACCTTGCCAATCTGCTCATGCGCCAGAGACTGCTCTCGTGCGTGTCGACGCGTGCCATAGCATCCGCCTAACCTAACCTAACTTAAAGTGTTTCTAACCTTTTCCTAACCTAGCGTCTGCCGAAACGGGAGAGATCCTGGAGAATAATGCTCCGGCCATGGGGTGAGGCACGACCTGGCTCTTACCTCTCACGCGGCTGGATGGATAATGAAAAGGATACATCGTACTCTAGCGCGCTGCTATGACTGCATCGCTCGACACGAGAGCAACAGTCCTCTGGCGCATGCGCAGATTGGAAGGTAGACTCACATTATCCTACGGACGCCTCGTTATACTCACAGTGGCAAAAGGCGCGTGTTTGTCACACGCGTTTCGTGCTCCGAGCAGCTTCCTACCAGAGTAGCAAGATCTTATTCCTTATATCTTTCTATCTGCTTCTACTGGCATCGATCAATGTCCTTCCCTCCTTCACTACTTTCCAATTGATAACCATAAATAAACTAACAAAACCTTACTTGTAATCAAGTAACACAAATAACACGCATCATATTATCTCCAGTTTCTAAAAACACAACAGCAGCCTATTAAATATGTTTTTAATCACATTTGCCGTCATAATTATCAACCACACTCAAAACGTAACTAAATATCTAAATCATACTAAAAAAATGTACTCCAAATCTAAAAACTAACACCCTGTACCATAATCACTACACGGTGTCTTGTATATAGAGAGTAAAAACTATTTATTTCTCCTACCCTCTCTTCAAACAATATTTTTTCCTCCGCTCATCTTTATTTTTTTCCTATATATCTACACTATATTACTTTACTATACAAAATTATATAGCTATATTCGCTATATACAACACTTATTTTCCTCGATATACAGCCCTTATTTTCCCTAAACATATCACATTAGAAATGCTACAGCATCTCTTGACCACCAAGAATTGGGTCATTTCTCTTATTTGCTGAGATTATCTGAAATTACGAGAATTCACATCGCAAAGACACTAACAGCATTAGTCTGGCAAATTTCAAGACAAAGTCAGTTGCCAGTTTGGTTTTGCAATGACCCAATCGAAAATCTGCACGCAAAATTGAACTTCGGATTCTTTTCTATCAGAACGATCACTTGCCATGTCCTTATGTGACCCTTACTAGACCTCTTTAAAGCAATGTTTCCTGATGTGACGTCTAAAAGAATTAAAGCGAGGGAAGCAAAGAGCCTCAACCATGATAAGAAAAGGTGTTTTTGAAAGCATTTGGTACGAACTGTTCGGACTTTTACGTGAAAGCTTTTTTTCTGTCAATGTAGATAAGACGGACAGACAGGTCGCACAACACACACAGGTCGTTGTTCCCACCAACAATTGTCGTATAATTACAATATTTTGAGAAGGGAAGATATGATTGATTGATTGATTTAGTTTTAAGGCGCGCAACTGCGGGGGTTATTGACGCCTGCTTACAAAAGATACATGTCAGTAAAACTAAAAACAAAATCTAGATAGATAAAATATTGAAAATTACGAATACATAAAGAACAAGACTTACATTAAAAACTCATATGTTAATATTAAAAACATCATACCTTGTTGAGAGGCCATCCTTCTCATATTGGATGGACTTCATGTCCCGGAGAGAAACACCTCTCTCTCTCCCAATGCCAGGGAGAGACTAGTCGGGTCACTTAGGGCGGAATCTAAAGCTTTCGCTTCACCTTAGTGAGGAAGTATGTTGAGGGTCTTATCCTAAGCATTTTGTGCCGCTGAATCAGAAATCGTAGTTGGGCTCACTCGTTACGGTAAGTTTTTTTCGCGCAATTTTGCATTTTGCAATTTGGCAATAAATTGGCAATTACAAATTGGCAGAATGAGAAACCAGACGTCGTAGAGACCTCTTTTTGACTCAAATTGAAGCTTCTTAAGAGTGCATAAAATGTTATTTAGTAATCCGTGGTGTTGTATCTGTTCGGATTACCTTGATCTATATGGAAATTTAGACGAATAAGTGTAAAAAAATTGGAAAATAGAAAAGGAATACTTTTGGCCTTAAAAGCCTGAGTTCTTAATAATTAAAAACTAAATTTTAATTAGTAAAAAAAGTAATAACAAACAATTGTTCTTAGACACATTTAATTAACGACTTTGTGCAAGGGTGGGTACATTATTGCGTAGAACAGGGTAATTCAACTGAAAATGCTTAGGATAAGACCCTCACAATACTTCCTTCACCTAAGGTGAAGCGAAAGCCTTTTTTCCGGGCCCGAAGTGACCCGAGCTATTAATCCAGAACACAAAATTTCAAACAACGAAACGAGTCCTCCTCCGCGTATTTTTGGAAATAACATTTAGAACACAAAAAAATCCCGTACTTGCGATAGCGAGCGTGTCACAAGTTTGAAAAAAATCGAATATCTAGTCGTCCTACGCCCATCGACGTCCCTCATGCCCCATCTTCCTCGTCGGTTGATGCACATCTCGGGGGAGGCAATCGCAAAGCTCCGAACAAGAGTCCTGCAGGCGTGGACAGCGGGCAGCGATTGGTCGAGCAGTTCGTCTTGCATCCCACTGCCATCCTTCCATGATATTTGGGCGGGGCGGAGGCGGGTGGAAGGGATAGGCGCCAGGTTTGGTCCTACCGTACTTGGTCGGGTCGAGGGTCACCAACTCCTCTTCACAGCCCCCTCCCAGAGACGGCCTGTAGCTGGCTTCGCATAATGTGCAAGGGTGGTGGCGTTTGACTGTCGGAGGGGCCCAGTGCTGCTCCACCCTTCTCTTCTGAGTGCCGTCCACCTCGCCTGCGGCAGAGAGCAGGTATATCCGTAAAATTTCTGCTCACGAATCGGCACAGCCACTCCCAGGCTCTCTTGCGTCAGCGACCAGGGCTTCGGAGTGTACCCAAAAGCGTCGAGGGTTGCCTGGTCGGCCGCCTGGAACACAGGCCAAGCTTGCAACTTCCTTCCTGAAGAGGGCGCAAGTGGTGGGTCGCAACCAGTCGACATGAAGCGACCGTGTCACATCCGCGGTGAGAGCCCAGTTCATCGTGGATGAGCTGAAGTTGAAAGTCGTCTTGCAAGTCTGGAGGCCCACGTGTTGGGAGGTATCTTGGGGAAGTGTCGGAGGAGGAGGAACGGGACGTACAGTGTCCGGAGAAACTACGGTTGCCTCCACATCTTTGTCGAGCATGTGAGAGATGATATATCATCTTAGTGTCCGCTTCCTCTTGTTCTGAAGCGAACTTGCTCCGTCCGGTCCAGAAGTTGCCACGGCTTTGTCGCGCACGCGCATGACGACGCGTAATCACAATGAATGGTGCTGGATTTGGGAGGCCAATGAGAGATGTCATAGCAGTCTTGGCTTTTGGTGACAGATGTTAGCCTGGTCATTCCAGCTTTGATCCTCGTCGCTGCTTGGATGTCGATATCGTTCCTCCACCTCGGCTCGCTGTTCCCTCGTCTTGTCTTTGAGGACGCGCCGATGTCTTACCTGTCAAAGACAAGGTGCAACTCCCCGTAGCCAACACCCAGTGGGCCACTCTCGCAGGAGGATCCAACCAGGTCCTTAAGTTTGGCTGAGCAGGAAACGGGGTTGCTGCTGAAGGATAGCCATCCCCGCGAGGACCAGCAACGCGAGAGTATGATGTTTGCGAGGCCGTGGAAGACCGCGCGTTTCATCTTCTCCAGAACCCTGAGAAGGGCACTTTTTGTCGTGACCCGCGGGTGGCCTTGGTCGTCAAAGAGGGCAAGAGGAACGGGAGAGCTTCATAGTTGGAGATGATGGTGCGAAGGTCATACTGCTAGTCGAGTTGGAGGGCGAGCAGCAGGCGCCGAGTGAAGTCTGAGGATCCCGTGATAAATAAACAATCACCTGCTTCCCTCCCGATTGAAACTTTGGCTTTCTTGCCCAGCGTTTTTTGATGTATTGGTAGGCTGACGATGCAGGACCTCCCATGGACTTTGCTGCGCAGTCCTGATCCTTCCCTCTTCGGTACTTCAAGAGAGCTTCCTTGCCATCTCCTCGATTCTTGTCATGCGTCCACCTCTTATTCTGGAACAACCTTGCGGGAAAGGACGGGTGTGGAGTTGGGCTTTCTCGCGAGTGAAGGGGTTATGCTGGGCGAAGAAGACCAGCAACCTCTTTGGTTTCATCTCGTGTGTCTTCTTCGTGACCGGCTGGGCCTGTCCTTGTGGTGCTTTTGATGCCGAGGCAGAACTTCCGAATATTGGCCTTGATTGCCAGAGTTCGTCTTGGATCACAGAATAACTTGGTCCTCGTCGAGGGGATTTTTCGTGATCCCTACAGCCCACCGTCACCTTCAGAGTCCGGTTCACCTGTTCAAGGCAGGTCGCAGCCAAGGTACGTGAAAGGTACCAACGACTTACGGACACCCATGTTTCTCCGAAGTACTCCCGCTCTTGGATTCTTGTGCGGAGGTCCTCCTCATGGCCACGTAAACCGACGAACCGGGCGTAGGAGCTTCGTTTCATGGCGAAGAAGACGGTCCCGAACTCTCCAACGTCTTCAGGTGCAGCGCCCAGTCTCCCTGTCCGCACAGCCCTGGTGTAGTTCAAAAGCAGGAGTACATCTTGACGTAGTCATGGAGAACTTGCTCCAGGGTACTGTCGTCTGATCCCGCTGACCTCAGGATCTGCAGCTTGGGTGCAAGGATCTCGATGGCCTTTCATTGAAGAAATCCCAGTCTTCCATCCTCTTGCCAATCTGACGGCGAATTATTCGGCGCTCTCCCATGCCCGGTTCCAAATTTCCATTACGTATGTCATAAAATACGACCATGAGGGGACAGTCAGAGAAAAGTTACCATTTTTCTATTAATCAGACGGTAGTGCCTTTATGAGAACAGATACAGCCAGAAACTTTCATGACTTTGAATGTGAAATTAAAGGCCAAAATTATTCCTTTATATTTTTTTCCATAAATTTGAAAAAAAAAGGGAGGCAGGTGAAGGAAAAAAAGGCGGAAGGATAAAGTGTTAAAGGGTCCACCCCGGGTTGGGCCCTAGGGAAAAATTTCCTCCTTTTGATGTTTGGAACCCCTTTCGATCCGTTCCAAAGCAACCAGCAGCCTTTCACGGGTTTTTAGTGCAGGATCCCAAACCCGGGAATTTAGGTAGACGTGTTTCCCCCGGGGGATTGGTGGAGTTTCCATTAATATTTTAAAAATGCAAAATATAATTTCATAATTTTGAATAGTCGAATTAGATGAAGTTTTTTGCTGGATTTTTAAATGGAAAAAAATTTTCGGGACGATTTTTCCCGGGGGGGAGAGAAGTGTAAACCAATAAATAAATGGAATTAATTTACATTCAAACTGAGGGGTTTGGGCTTAAAGCCCAATTAGTGGAGTAATGAGGGCCGGCAAAACCCAAAAAAGGTCTGAAAGGGTAAAGGGGGATATACTGGTTCTTTTTCCCCCATTTTTTGACCAAATAACCGGGTGGAAGGTTCCGAAAGGGAAAGTCTTAAACACCTACACCAGGTTAAAAAGGGCAACCAAAACTGGGGGTTGGAAGGGGGTTTAAACTTCCTTTTTCAAACGGTTGTTCTTAAGGCATACTTTTTGTGAATTGGTTTTCTTGAGCGAATGGGTGACATAGGGCCCCGGGGGTTTTATAACTGGTGGAGCTGTTTTTTAATTTCGGGGGAAAGGGTTGGAGGGCCCAAAAGGAAAGGGAAAAGGGGGGAAGCCCAAAAAAAAGGAAAAAGGTAACCCGGGCCCCCTTGTCGTTTCCCCTTGCCATCCCTTTTTTACCTTTTCCCCCTATTTTTTAAAAAAAATTTCTAAGGAGAAAGGGGGAAAGGAAGAAGGGTGGGGGGGGGGGGTAGGTTCGGGAAGGGGTTGGGGTCAAGGGAGCTTCATTTAATTCCTGGAACAGACATTTTGGTTTTAAGTATTTAAACTTGTTCATTGGGAGGGTTAAAATCCCAAAGAACAATAAAATTTTTTCCCCCTGAAATTCATTACCTTCCATTCATGACGGTTTTAGATCCCGGAAGGAAAATACAAAGATTCAAAAAGGAAAAAGATGGAATTTAAATAAGCCCCAAAAAAATGGAGATTATATGAAAAGCTTTTAAATGGAATTTGGTAAGGTGGGGGTTAAAAAACCCGGTGAATTCCCTTGAACCCGGGAGGTCATTTGTGGGGTTGGTCCAGTAGTTCCTTTTGGGGTTTAAATCCCTTTAAACCGGGTACCACCGTTGAATGACCCAATAAAAGCTTAATTCCTTAAGCATCTTAGCCTACATTAACCAACAGTTTTTAGTATTGAGGGGGCCATCCTTTTTAGAACCTTAGCTCGGGAAAATTCGCAAAAAACCCAAGGGTTGCACCTGTTCAGGGACTACGCCAAAATTCACCCCTCAAAGCTGGCGCAAAATTTTAGGAAGTAGGGGGGGACTAAATTCGGGAAGAGGCTTCCTATACTTAGTATAAAAATTTAAAGGGGAAAGGGAATTCCCATTTTAAGAACATAAGACATTTAATTTAGTATAAGGCAGATTGTTAGAACCCACCGCCA
>JACEEZ010023280.1:0-20167 GCA_016584305.1 Chionoecetes opilio
AAACCCCCCTTGGGCGGCCCGTTTAAACGGGGGTAATTTCCCCTTAGTGTGGGGAAGCCACTCGGTTCACAACCGAGAAGTCCCGGGGTTCGACCCGGGGTGGGGGGAAAAAGTTGGGGTTTTCCCTTAAAACCCGAGCTCCTGTCCACCCAAAAAAAAGGGTCCGGGGTTTTTAGCCGGGGGTTTGTAACCCGCCTCCCGGGGTGCTGGCTTGGCCAACATTTAAAAGCACTAGCAACACTCTCTGCTCGGGGTAGTCTGCGAGGAGCTGTCTGGTTACAGAATATCCATCTCAGCTGCGTAATAACTGACAAATACTTAAAACATCACTCAAACCCTTCCTTATCGTTTTTAAAATGATCATTGATTTTTTTTGGTCAACCCAGGTGAGTAATCAGCTGTTAAATTTTGTAACATTTTTATCTCGTAAAGCCTTGTGATTGGCGATAGATCTGAATAATAATATAAACACTGCTGTGATTCGCTTTTACGGGATGACGTTCAATATATTCGCCACCCAAATCAGTGTCTCTGGGGAGATCCCCGAATACTCCTCCTTGGCCCGGCGTAAATCCATCTCGGGGGTTTTTCAAACGCCTGGCGCAAGAGGGGGCGAGGGTTGCGCGGAGTAGCTTTACACCATACTTACACGCTTGACTTCATTTTTTTGCTGGATCGGGCCCCCGGTTATAAAACAGGGAAAACAAAAACCGCTAGTAATCTTTGGTTTGATCGAAAGGCTTAAATCGATGAAACACCGGGCCCGCTCCCATTGAAGGAGCGGTCCTCCCCCGCACTACCACCACCCCCGGGGAGAGGGGGAAGACGGGAGCAGGAGCAGAAGGGCGGTGGTGGAGGGGGTTCCCCCCTTCTGTCGCGCCCCGGGGGATTCCGACAACAAGTAAACACGCCGGCACGAAGCTGTCAAAGCTGGTAAAAGGGTACAATGACCTAAAAGAACAAGAACAAAGACGGGCCCAAACACGTATGGATGAGGAATTTTAAAAAGGGCCTCCAAGAAATCTTCGACCTCGCAACTCCTCCTCTCTCCAACGGGCAGACGTAAAGGGACGGGAAAGGATTTCCCTACGGAGTCAGAGAAAGCAGGGGGGAATCATCCATGGCTAAATTGACCTCGTGACAGCGAAGAAGGTGGGAAGCAGGTCGAGCGCGGAACTCGACTAAACGGCCCCGGGGAAACGTGAAGACGCGACTTGGCGGCACTGAAAGGGCGGAAAACCCCAAAGCCAAGCAGTACAGCAGCAGCAGCCCCGTGCGACGACGTCATCCCCGGGCTCGTGGATCCCGAAGAGGGGGAAAAAAAACTCAAACAGTCGCCATCGATCTCCGTGAAGGATCTTAACCCTCATTTCAACTTGGGATCGGAGAATTCGTGCGGCAAGAAACGTCAACTTTTCGCGCTCCCGTCATTTTTGGGAAATGGACTTTGGGAAGTATGGCGGTCTCGAAGAACCCGGGTCCATCGGCACAAATTCGGGGAGAGAGCAACCCCCGAGAAATCGGGAACTGCGGAACCAGGAGTACCTGGGGGTTGGTCCTGCTTGGAGGGAAAAAACTCCCCCCGTCCCCGCTGGCGTACGGGGGCCGCATCGCCGCCTCCTAAAGGGGGGAAAAATGAGCCGATTTTCCTTTCTTGGGGCCCCCGGCAAGCTCGGTTCGACTGGCAAAAACGTGGCGCAGTGGTCTTAAGGAGTGGACGAAGGGGGGCATCGGGGACAAGATCTCGCCTTCTTTTTTTCGACACCAAAAGGGCTTCGAACACTGGCAGGTGAAAGGTGTTTTGCATTCGGTTTGAGCAAGAACTCGGACGAAGCTTGTTTTGGTTGGCCGGGCCGCCATATGTCCACGAGGTGATCCTCAAGGATGCTTCGAACCAGCCTCGGTCTTCCTCTGGTCCGAATTTGGGAAATCTTCAAAGACTCCGTGATCGAGGGTTTTCGTGGTTTCCCTCGCGAGAACGGTGGAAACATCGGAGACCTCTAGAGTTCTTCGCCCCCAATGACACGCCAGCAAGCTGAAGGACGACGCTTGGCCTTTAAGGGGGCTCTGATGTCGAAGAACCACCCGGGGGATTACATAAAGAACTTTCTCCGTCTTCCTACCTGTTCCTGGGTGGTAAAAGGCCACCCAAAACCTTTTCCACCGTCCTGGGCTCCCATCAAGCCCGATGGATGGCCAAGGCCATCTACTGCCTCAAGCTTCAGATGCTAAAATCCCGTGTCCTGACGGTCGAGAAACCCCGGATGGAAAGTGGCCCTTTTTCTTGCTCTGGTGTTCGAAAACAAGGGCATGAGGCACCGATTCTGTGAAAGCCCCGTTGAACACGTGCTCTTCCTCGAATCCTAAGGACAACCCTCCCAAAAAACCGTTGCCAAGGCGGGAAAAACCCTGCGAGCCACCTGGGGGTACGTTTTGAGGAAAACGGGGGGGACTGGCCTTCTTCGACTCAAGGGTTGATGGGGAGAGAAGAAGTAGATGGTCAAGGTTTGGACAACCCCCGCCTCGAAAAAGGGAACTCAAGTGATTGGAGGGAAAAAAAAATGACGTGTCTTCCTCCCTCTCGTCCTTGTCATTTCAAAGACACGCTCCTTCTTGCAGAAAATGACGCGGACGAGGGTTTCCCTGGCAAGGGGACCCGGCTTGTTGGGGGAGGAACGCCGATTCAAGGACGCTCGGAAACGGGCACTTGGACCCCGATGGCAACAGGCGGACGGGGCTCGCCCTAGTCCACCTAAACGGGGTCCACAAAGCCCGGCCGCACAGGAAATATCCCCCCCGTTAGTCCACCACCTGGGAAAACTTGGGGGGGGGGGGAAAAGAAGGAGGACCTTCAAAAGAAGGCTTTCTAATGGAAACAATGAAACGTCTTTTTGGTTTCCTTATAAGTTTTCTCTAAAAATGTGGGATTTTTTGAGTTTTTTCTTTGTTTTTGAAGGTTTTAGAAAATTGTTCATTTTTCGCGACCCCTAAAATCTCCGAATTTCATCTAATTTCACGGAACTCTTTTAGCATTTTGTGAACAGAAGAAAAACACGAGAAAGAAAAAAAAAACATGTTTAACTTTTCCCTTATGATTTTGGGACACCCTTTTTTAATCATAAAACATAGCCTTAACCCCAACTCATACCTGTACATCCATACATACTAGCCTTACCCCATACATACATACCCTGTCACCATACCTACTAGCCTTACCACATTAGGGGGGGCCAATAAAAAATAAAAATTTAAATTTTTTTCCTATTTTGGGTTGAAATGGTGCATCTATGCAAGAAACCATCGTATGCAAAGTTTGACCTCAAACGGTTTATATTTAGGGGGGCGGATTACAACTTTTTTATTTACCCTTATGGGAGGCCTATTAGGAGGGGATGTCTCTCTTGAAAGCGGACAACCGGACATCCCCCCCAGCAGGGGGGCTGGCCCCCCGGGAGTATTACCCCTCGGGGGGGGGGGGGTATCAGGGGAGCCACCCCATCAAAGGGCCGCGGCCGGGGAAGGGAAGCCTTCGAGGTCCCGGGCTGTTTGTGGGGGGGGCCCCACAACGGGGGGAGAACTGGCGTTGCCTCGTTTTGGGCAGCCGGGGTTGAAGGACTGGTACGGCACTCCCCGCTCGGCTGTGCGTTTACGACGCGAAGCCCTCGATTCGGCGGCAGGCCCGACGTACGATTCCCCTTCCTGCCACTTCCGAGGTTGGCGGAAAGGATCGGTCTTATATCAAGAGCTTCGAAAGGGGGAGGGAATTTTTCGTGGCGAAAGGGGGGCAGTGTTGCCGCAGGAAAAATTGTGATGTGGGAGGTTTTTTCGCTTTGGGGGGGTTCCCCTCGGCTCCCTTTATCGTAGAGAATGGCCTGACAATTCTTTTTGTCGGGGACAGGGAGACTAGCGAACAGTGGGCAGGCCAATGAAAATCTTCGCTCAAGTACCAAAAATGGGGTCAAGTGGTGAGCAGGGCCCTTTCCCAAAACTTTCGTCGGGTACTGAAGGTGTCCTTGCGAAACCAAAAATCGTTGGCGGGGGCGTAGGGTGGAACCCTCGATTCGAACCATCGCAGGACGTAGATCTCGGGTTTCGAACGAGAGAACCGTGGGGGCTGACTTTCTCGAGGGGTTTTCGATCATCGCTGCTCCCAAACAAGATCATCTTCAGACGTAAATGATACGCGCCATCCAACGCGCCGAGAAGCGCTCCGGGCCTACGGATTTTGAGGTCTTTTGGAAGAGCGCCCGCCAGGAAAAGGGTGCTCAGCTCAGCGAGTTCCTTTTAGTCGTACGGGGTGCTTTGTCGAAGCAGACGTTTCAAACCCTTTAAGAATCGTCCCTCTTGGAGACCAGAGTCTCCGGGAGATCTTCGTTGGTGGGAGGGTTTTTGGACTGGGGGATTAAAACCCGTAGTCCTTGAAGTGAGAGAAGTGGTGATCTCAGGACCGAAGATGACCCCCAAAAATAGAAAAGGCCTTCTCAAGGACAGTTCGTGGGCGTGATGATGCAATAAGTGAACGAGGGGTCGCCGATCTTCTTGCAAGATGGTGCATGCAACTTGAGGGTCCCGTGTTGGCACTGGTTTTTTCGAAACACATCGCCACGACTCGTTCCTGGATCCCCCAGTCTTCTGAGCCTCTAACCGTGTAGCGGCGGGTCACCATTCCGGATTGGGGGTTTTTGGGACTCCTAGGAGCTTCTCCCCCTTCTCCCCTGACGGGGTGGGGAGTCTTACGGCGCGAGTGCCATCGTCCCCGAGGAAGGACTTTCCCCTTTCCCAATGAACGTAAAAGGGGTAAAGGAGAAAATCTCTTTGATGTCCTTCGCCAAAGTGGACCTGTACTTCGCTCTTGCCTGTCGAATGGCTCGGGATTTAGCAAACCCCTTTGGGGCTATCGTGGCCCAAACTCTTGCCGTGCCGCCACAATTTTTGAAGGGCTTGGCGGCTACTGAAACCCCGTTCTGTCAAGGGGTCCCACGAGATCAGGGGTAGGACGGACTTCGTGCCCAGGTCCTCAAACGCTTTGGTGGGAAGCGACCCCGGCGTCGGGAAGAAGAAGTCGATGTGTTTTTGGGACGTTTGGTGGACTTGATGACTCAGACAATGAGACTCCAGCTCCCCACTCTTCTCCTTTTGGGTCTGTTGACGGCTACGTGAGAGAGAGCTTTCACTCGGCAAACCGATTCTTTCGCTTCTTGTCCAGACCGCCATCGAACCCGCCTCCCCCTTCTCCCCCTGGGAAAAAGAATTCCCTTTCTTAGGAAGGTCTCAGAGTGAGGGCCCTCGGAGTGGGCGATGTCCAAAAAGTCTGGGGACTTTTTTGGAAGGGCTTCTGTTTTTCGGGAGGCGGACTCCAGAGTTTTCTTGCTTTTGCTCGGATCTTCCATCGTCGAAAAATCCATAATCTTCCTCCTCACGCTAGTTTCTGCGATGGTGGGATCCCGCTGTGTCCAGAAGTCGGGACCTCCTTTGCAACCTCAGCTCACTCTGCGGGGACGTCTTCCCTTTCTTCCTTTGTGCGTGAAAAATCGTCGTAAAACGTCCCACGGGTGGGAAGTTTTTCTCCCTTTATAGCAGGAAAACTAGGCCAAGAAGCCAAACTTCGTTTGCTTTTTCGTGGTCATGGGCCTGAGGGGGAAAAGAGGAAATGTTCAAGATCACCACCACCCCCTAAATATCAACGATTTCCTAAACTTTTTCACCGACGTTTTTAAGTACAAGGAAAACCACAAAAGTAGTGAAAAAAAATTGACTTTTGAAAAATTACCCCTATGCGCTATTTGGGACCCAAATGTAAAATCCTGCATACATACGTACATCCTCAACATAGCCTGTACATCCCTACAAAATAGCCTGTAATCCAACAACATACCTGACATCTATACATACATGCCTGTACATCCAACATACAACCTGTACACCATCATACTAGCCCGTACATTATACATCATACCTGTACATCCATCATACATAGTCCAAAAAATTATGTTTCCGGCATTTTGCCCAGCAAATTTTTTTTTTTTTTTTACATGCCCATAAATGTGTAGACCCTGAGCTCCAGGGGTGAATGGCAGGCCCTGGAGGGACACTTGAAGGCTGTATGGTTGACCCTCGCCCGTGGTGGGGCAGGCAGGGTTGTTATAGTCACCCGTGATTAAGGCTCTGCCGCCCCCCTGTTTTCCTCCCAGCACTTGCAGTCAAAGGCAGATTTTAAAGGGTACACTGGGTTTCTTAGGCCACTCGCGGGGCAAAAGTTTTAAGTGGATTTTTTGGTGGGATTTTTCGGTAAAAAATTTTTACTTTTTTTTTTTTTTTTTTAACCCATATAGAGGAGAGATTTTCCTAATTCGGGATATTGAATAAATCTGCAGGGGCCAGAGCCCCATCGTGCCCAGTTTAAGGGTTTTACTGTATAGTACGGGTCGGACGGGAGATCGGTCGACTAATATAAATTTTTCCCCCCGGGTTATGTGCTACACTCCCGGACTACCCCGGGTTTCCCGGGCCAGGCCATCACCTAAAATCCGGAAAATCAAGGGTCGGTGTAAATTTTTAACCCCTGGGAAGTTTTGCTTCCTTTGATAGTAGGGAACTCTATGGCCAAGAAGCCAAACTTCAGTTTGCTTTCTCGTGGTCATGACTGATGGGCGAAAGAGAAATGTTCAAGATCGATCCGCCACCGAGTCTAAATATCAACCGATTAGCCTGAAACTTTTCACACGACAGTTTCTAAGTACAAGGCAAGAATCCACAAAGTACGTGAAAAAATATTGACTATGAAAATGAGACCGCCGTGCGCTATTGGCACCCTCGACACCAGAACCTACAGCACACAGCACACACACAACTACACACACCACCGGCATTCAACGGTAAAGTACAAACACTAACTCACACACACCGAACACTACTACACCACACACACAACACACTCTACAACACACAACACTACTACACACACACACAAAACACTACTATATCAACACCCACACAACACTACTACACAAACTACAAACACCCACACAAACACTACTATACCCACACAAATCAACACAAACACTACTACACCACACACACAAACACTACTTACACAACATACACACAAACACTACTACACACCACACACACAACAGCTAGGATACTACACACGGCCACAAACGACTACTATCAAGGCACACACACACACTACTACACACACACACGCAGCACACACACAGGGTCACGACACACACACACACACACACACACACACACAAACACTACTACTGCACCACACACAATCACTACTACCATCACACACAAACACTACTACACACACTACACATAAGACAACACCACCAGGTTCCACAGCAACACACACACACACACACACACCACACCACACACACACCGACCACACTACTACTGCACGCACCCACTACTACGCAAACACACACACAACACACCACACAAACTACTGCCTCGCTCACACGATCACACAACCTGAATCCGACGACACACACCAAACACTACTACACACACAACACACACACACAAACACTACTCGACCAGTACTGACACACAGTTTGACACACACACAGTACCACACACACACACACACACACACACAGGCACAAAAAAGAACACACACACAGACACACACACACAAACACTACTAACACACACACACAAGCACTACTACACACACACACACACAACACTATACTACAACCCAACACACAAACACTAACTACACACACAACACAAACACTACTACACACACACAAGAGAGTCAAACACTACTACACACCCCCCAACCAACCAAACACTACTACACACAGCCAATAACACTACTACACACACACAACACTACTACCGTCTGCTTCTACAAACCTACTACACACTACAACACTACTACACACACCAACCACTACGCACAACACACACACACACCACACAAAACACTACTACACCACACAAACACTACTATGCACACACACACACACACAAAACAAACACTACTATGCACCACACACACAACCACAAACACTACTACGCACACACGTAGCAGTGGCAAAATGGTGTGAAAAATGTGAAGGACAGATGGATTGAAATCTCTTTGGAAGAGACAAACACACTTGCAGGCGGGCCAGTTTGGATTTAGAGGAGGAATGTCATGTACAACAAATTTAGTGAGCTTTAACTCGAGAGTGGATGCGATGTGACACAGGAAAGAGAAGGGTGGGTCGTGATTGCATTACTTGGACCCTAAAGAAGGCATTTGACAAGGTACCTCATGAAGAGACTGTGCTCTGGAAGCTAGAACAGGTAGGAGATTGAAGTGGTTATTGGCTGTGTAGGGTTGGGTGGGTGGGAAGACTTTTTGAGCAACGAGAGATGAGACGTACATAAAAGATCAAAAGTCAGAATGGTGGCAGTGTGATAAGTGGAGTTCCTCAAGGATCAGTATTGGCCCCAGTGATGTGTCTTGGTCTATGTATAATGATATGGCAGAAGAGTAAACAGTTATATGAGTTTATTCGCTGATGATCTAAATTACTAAGAAAGTAGAAAGTAAAAGAGGACTGCTGAGGATTTACAAAAGGAATCTAGATAAGCTTTTTCAGATGTAGTCCAAATATGGAAATGGAGTTTAATGCCCAAAAGTGTAGAAGTGATGGAAATGGCAGTAGTGCAAAATAGGACAGAGAGGAAAGTAATTCGATGGGACAACGAATGGATAATCAGCACAAAGGTCGAAAAAGATCTGGGAGTATGGCTTAAGGACAATTTGTCACGAGAGAAGCATATAAACAAGTATCACAGGGGGAGAATTACATACCAGTTGCTGAAAGGAATATAAGGAATGGCATTCAAATATCTGGATGAAGAGATGATCCCAGAAATTGATCACTCTCTGATTCGGACCAAGGTTGGAATATGCGGCAGTGATTTGGTCACCACATAAAAAGAAGGATATAAGGAAGGATTGATGAATACAAAGAGCTAGACACAAAAATGGCTCAAGCCTGAGAGATTTAACTTGAAAAGACTTTCAGACTAAACTCCAACACTTGAGAAAAGAAGAGAAAGGGGAAGATTTTTATGCAGTGTTAGAGCATCAATGGGTCTGAAAAAATTGATAAAAATTATCTTTTGTGTTGGGACAACAGAAGTACAAGAGGTCATGAGAAGAAATTTGAAAGGACAACATGCAAGAGAGATATAAAAAAATACAGCTTCCCGTATAGAAGCATAGAGCCTGGAGCAACCTTGATGCAAAAGTGATTAATGCACGAAGTATTCAGGATTTCAAAGGCAAACTGGATAATAGTATATTTGGAGACGGGACAGTAGAGCATAGCTCTTTTCCTGTATTTACAATTAGGTAAATACAACTCAGGTAAATACACACACAACAAACACTACTACACACACACAAACACACAAACACTACTACGCACGACACACAAACACTCTACTACACACACACACACAGCAAGGCGCGGGAAGAGGAGCCTTCCTTTTGTTTACGTCCCCGTAGCCGTGGTGCATCGTCTGCCAGTTGCCAGCAGCGTTTCTAAGCTCTGTAATTTACAGATTTTGATTGCGGTATTATTCAAAAACGCTGACTGGATGCAAAAAGTGACAAGATATTGTTGATAACACTCGATAAATGGCTATACTCTAACTACATCAAATCAGGATGATGAAATGGTCTGGACGATTACTGTATCTCCATTTTGTGCAAGGGGGGCTTAAGAAGGGGGGCCTAAGTGACCCCTAATTTCACATTTAATTCCATCTTGAGTACATCCATAAACTTTACCAAAACGTAGCCAGGGCCCATGACTAAGGGAACATGATTCCTAATTTAACAGTTGTGGACTAGGGTACTTAAGAAAGGGCAAAAGGCATATCTTAGGCTAATTAGCATATTTCTGGTTTCATTCACATCTGAGTACATCCATGGAATGTGTTCGTATGTCGTCTAGGATCCCCTGAGCAAGGATTCCACAATTCTTAAGTTCACCAATTTGTGGAAAAACTAGCCCACCTTTTTTCCATTTGGCGGCCGCACCAATTGGGCAGATCGCATTTTCTTAGTGAGTGGACCAAATGGGCATAGCCGTGCTCTACGGGTTAAATAAGGTTAAGCTCTGGAATAGATGGGAGGTTCTTCGTTGATTAGATATTGCTAAGCGATAGGCAACGAAAAGGGTTACTATTAATGTTCTAAATCTGATGTGGCTAGTAACAAGTCAGGTTCCACAGAGGTCTGTTTGTGGGACCATTACTACTCTTTTTTATTTACACAATGACTTAGATAGTGAGATTATGCAGTGATATCAGCTAGTTTGCTGTGATCTAAGATGGTAAGGATACAGGGAGGTCCCGTTATACGAGCATCGTATACGAGAATCCGATGATACGAGATGTGTAAATTAGGGTCTATTTTCAATATACGAGATCGAAAATCCAATGATACGACATTCAAACTTGGTGGGTGATAAAAATTATCTCCAAGCTCAAAAGGCGCGCCCTAACCTCCGAGGGCCTGGACAAAGGGGTATTGGTTGCCCCAGTGAGGTCACACACCTAGCACAAGCCGTGACCTCAATGGTAATTAAAGCATATGGCGCTCCCTGACATTTAGGGTTATTACAGGTGTGCGGCCCCAACCTTGGACCGCATTCCAGGTCCACCCCTAGCAAGGCTTGACCCTGAAGGTAATTAAGCTATGGCCGGCCTGACCTTAAGGGGTTAATTAGCAGGTGTGCGGCCCCAACCTTGGGAACCGCTACACTACTTCTCTTGTATCACTGGCGTCGCCTCCATTACAACGTCTTTTTTTTTTGCTTGTTATGCATGTTTTATGTTAATTTAAATGTGCATTTTATTTTTTTTGTGTGCATTTTCTCTTTCAGAATGCTTTTTTACGAATAGGAGACAGTGGGTAATATAGACCTGTTGTTTGTTGTGTTTGCTATAGTTTATTTTTACTTGAAAAACTTTTTTTTTTTTTTTTTTTTTTTTTTAATTGATGGGGTCTGGAACCAAACCTATATTTTACCATTAGTTAGTGTTTCTTTATACAGTTTTTGCTTTACGAGTTCCAGGGGGAACCAACTGCTCGTATCTTCGGGACCCCCCTGTATTAGATCAGTCTGATGTAAACATATTGCATGGAGACAGATACTTAAAACGAGGGGGTAGTCAGGGGCCCGAGGAAATAATTTGACAAGGTTGCAAAATTTTAATGTTGGTAGAAAAAATCCTGGGAATAGGTAGCTATAGAAAGTATTAGTGTTGTGAGCAATTCTTAAGGGATGCCGAAGTGGGAGTGGCACCCCTCATGACATGAGCCCAGGGCACTACTGGTTAGGGGGGGGCTGTGACAGGGAGCCTAATGTATGCTCCATAGTGGCATAAGACGACAGGCATTAATCTTGAGTGATATTTACAGCCTTCAATAAGAACATAACATCATGTAGAATCCTTTTCCCAAGATTTTTTTCGAATGATCCCTCATGTTCTCATGATTGTTACTAAGACGGGGGGGGGGGGGGGGGGTTTCAGAAATAGGCGGGTTTTTTTGACAGTCGCGCAGTGAACGTACCAATTGATTTCACCCCCTTTCCGGGACATGAAAGGCTTCCAAAAAAGGGAATAGCATGCGCTTCCCTCTAGGGTACCTGCCCTCCTGTGCGGGATCTTTGGGGGGAAAACGCCCCACCATTACTCCCAAAAAGGGTACGTTTAGCACGAAAATTGCAATTAATAAGGAATAAAGCCAAATAAAAACTTTGATTGATTAGAAATGAAAAAACCATTTTTTTAAAAGGGAAGCAAAAAAAAAAAAAAAATACATATCGTGCCCCCTTTTTTAAATACTTTTTTTTTGTGCTGCAAACCAAAAAAATTGGTCAGGGTATATTGATGAAACCTTCATTACAAGTTTTAATGTTTTGGTCTTATATTGTGTTTGGCTTTTGGCCCCAAGTTAACTAGTGCTTCGAAATAAAAACTTTTGATTAAAGCATTAAAGAAAAGGGTTGGATATGTCGGGAAAGGTATTGCCGGAGGTCGAGAACTTGGTATAATTATTTCAAAAGGGGACAGGTTAGGCGGGTGAGGTGGGGGAAAGTTGCGCTTTATGCAAAAAGATACATTAAAAGTGTTTGTTAATAATTTAAAAAAAACAGAGACAGTAGAGTCTATAGGGGTGAGGACGGGGGGAACTGAGAAAAGGGTTTTGGGTGTGTGTATAGGCCTCAAATTTATGAAAAAGAGGATTCGCTCCTATATGGGGAAAAAAATAAACAATGCCCGCAGAATAATCAATGCGTGGTAGGAATTTTAATCTTAGGGAAAATGACTTTGGGTTTAATTATAGGGGACAACGATGCAGAGGAATTGTAAATAGTGTCATCTGTTTTTTTTGCTTTCACCAAATTTTTTGAGTTTTTTTAGGAAAGTTTATGGATGGCAGAAAGAAAGGGTTATGTAAAATATCTGGACTTTTTGTAAGGTATCGAAAAGACCCCACGAGCGACCTTAAAAAAGGTTAAGGGTCTGGAATAATGGGAAAATTCTTTGTTGGATCAGGTTGCTAAGTGATGGGAAAAAGGGTTATAATTTTTGGGTTTTAAACTGAATGGGGACTGCGACAAGTGGAGTTTCCAAAAGGGTCTGTTTTGGGTCCTTTACTTTTTTTGATTACATCAACGATTTGGATAGGGGGGTTTAGCAGTGATATCAGAATTTTTGGCTGAGATCTAAGGGGGTAGGTTATTGGATCACAGTTGATGAAAAAACAATTGAGGGTGATTTAGATAAGTTTAAATGGTGGGTAGACAGAGGGCAGAGGGAATTTAAATTGATAAGTGCAGGGGTTTTATGAATTTTGGTAAAAAAAACCCTGGTAATAGATACACCATACACAATGTATCGCTAAAAAGACAAAAGGGCGAAAAAGATCTTGGGGGAGGGTGAGCCCAGACCCCGCCCTGGAAAACAATGTATTGAGGTTAAAATAGAGAATAGAGTTTTGGGATTCTTTACCAAAGTGTTAAAGTAGAAGTGGGAAGTTATTCTAAAGCTTTATCTGGCTCTAGTCAGACCTCCCTAGACTATGAGTTTAGTTTTGTCTCCTATTAAGGATGGAATAGCCCTTTTTAAATCAGTGCAGAGGGGGATGACCAAAATTTTTCAAGGGGTGCAAAACTTTTGTTTTGGTGGAGATTTAAACTATTAAAGTTACACTCCTCGAGAGACGCAGGTTAAGGGGTGATCGATAGAGGTTTTTAGTATAAAGGGATTTAAAAAGGGGATGTAGGAAAGTTCTTACGGCTTTAAACCCGGGAGAACAAAAAAAATAACGGTTCAAACTGGAAAAAAGGGAAATTTAAAAAAAAAAATAGGGAAAAAACTGGGTTTACAAAAGGGTGGTGAAGACGGGAAGGACTCGTAGACAGGGAGTTGTGCGGATCATTGGGGGGCTTAAAGAGGGCGGATGTTCATGGGTGGGGATGAAAGGGGTTAGGTATTTAGGTAACAGGAACTACCCGTGTGGCCTCCGGCCTCTGTAGCCCTTATTTTCTTATGTTCTTATGTTGTAAGTGTCCCCATGCACGAAACCCACATATCCATTACTGACCATTTCATACGAATGTTTATAAACAAGGGGGGTGAGTGGGATAAGGGAGCCACATTTTAGAGAGAATTTGAAATAAGGTTGAAGTTCCCAAACTGGAAACCCTGGGGACCAGCGCCGGCCGAGAAAGGAATTTTCCGATTTTTAGAAGGTGATATATTAAGGGGGAAAAAAAGCAAAGTTTCTTAAAAAAGGTAAATTTTTCTCAAAATAGTTAACACTTTGTTTTCCTTTTTTTTTCACTTCCCCAGTGGGTGTTCCTGGACGTTTGGGACCCCAAAAATACCAAAACAGACCGTAGAATACACAAAAAACAGTGTACACAACTCTACAGTCAAAACCCCACTGAAAATAACAACAAACAAATGGGCGGGAGAACCAAGGGCTAGTGTGGTGGGACCCCGCGGCCGACCCGGCAACTACGCGCCGGGTTTTTTTTTGTTCTGCCTGTTTGGGGAAAAACCCGGAACCCTAGCCGGTTTTGGGTGTTGCGGTCTTGGGATGCCCAGTTGGGAACTCAAAATTGTACAGGTAACTTTCTTTTTTTTTTTTCAGGGGGACTAAGCTTTGCATACGTTTGCTCCGGGTTGGAATTTCCCCTGAACCTGAGCAACCGTGAGAACCAGACACCCCATGAGGGTTGCAGCCCTTTATGGTAACACATCTTTCTGTAAATTCCAAAACTTAGTTCGCACAAAATTTTTTCTCACTTGGAAAAGCAAAAACAAACAGCATTTACAAAGCATTGTTTTATACTACATAATTATTGTCTCAAGTGTATATTAAATTGTCTGCTTTTTGTTTTGGTACCATTTTTAAAATATGTGAACTCCCATACATAGCCTTTCCCGCCGTCATACCTTTCATGGGATTGGAATATTAAGTCCATTTGATTGTTTTCAATGCATCAAAGTTATGGGTATATATGTCTAAATTTTTAATTCCTAAAAAACAGTGGCGTACCCGAAACTTGGGGGGGGGGGGGATATATATATATACTATATATATATATACAGTAAACCCTTATAAATCGGCACTGTATAACTTCGGAAATTTGATTATAACTCGGAAAGGCAAAGGACAAAGTTTTTTTTTTTTTTATTTTTTTCTCTCTCTCCCCCACATTTTTCTTTATGCCGATAGCGAGTGTAGGCAGGAGCTCAGGGTGGGATGTAGGCCCTGGAGGCTCACGCGAGGGCTGGATGGTTGGCCCTCGCCCGTGGTGGCGCAGCAGATCTCTAGTGAGCGATAGTGTAATTAGAGGCTCATGCAACCCCCCTGTTCCTCCCATGCACTCGAAGTCGAAGGAAGAGTTAGTGGGACAGGGCCGTTCTTAGGCCAGTTACTACTTAGGTAGGTAGGTTACTACTTAGGCAGAACTACTTAGGTAGTTCTTAGCCACTCGACTGTGCAGAAAGATTTCAAGCTGGATTTATGGTTCACTCGGGACCCCCCCCCCCCCCCCCCCCCCCCCCCCGAACTCGGGTCTTCGAGAATGCCACTCAGTGACGCTATCCACTCTGCTACCGCCTCCCCCATAACTGCATCTCTTGGTTTCCTCGGCATATAATGCCCTTACAACCTCTTGTGTGAAAATGTAAACAGAAAGGTCGGCAAAAAATAATGTATCTCGGCATATTGACGTTATAACGCATATCTTTGTTACACTCTGCATATCCTCAGTCGCATAAAGCGTGTTTTTTCTTTTAACCTTTCCTGCAAGCTCAGGCTCTTCAATTCATTCCTTCCTGCTGGAGACACCCTTGCATGATGAGCTGACATCTGAAATACAGTACTGTATGATGTAATCACAAAACACGTAAATAGGTGGCAAAGTAAAGCAAAGGGTCAGGAAACCAGGTGCTAGGCTGTCAGCTGCTGAGCTGTGTTATGTCGTCAACGCATCGTCTTCGGATACGACATTCCGTTTTTTGTCGAAATGAAAAAAAGGGTTGGTTTTGCTTCAAAAACACAACAAGCTTGGTAGAGCCGAAATAATAATCTATGCAAAACATTGCAAAACATTATCACAAGTAGTATAAAACACATCATTCAGCAAGTGTTATTGGATTGGGATCGTAATCCAAGACGGTGCTTGGACGCACCAAAACACCGTCAGCCTAGCCGTGGTACCCGACCTTTGCTTTATCTTTGCCACCTATTTTACGTGTTTTGGGATTACATCCTACAATTTACTGTTATATCAAGATGCAGCTCCATCACGCAAGAGTGTCTCCAGCAGGAAGGAATGAAATTGAGAGCCTGAGCCTGCAGGAAAAGGTGAAAGTGCGGCAAGGATGGATGCAGGTGCGACCATGCGTGCTATTTGTGCTGATTTGATATCCAAAGCCAGCCACATTCTACCCGTTCACTGGTAAGTGTAGTTTTTATGTTTTGACAGTACTGTATTACAATTATTTTTTTTTCTTTTTTTTTACATAGCCATATCAGAGGAGGACATTGCATTAACTCGGCCACATTGAATAACTCGGCAAGGGCCAGGAGCCCCTATCGTGCCGAGTTATAAGGGTTTTTACGGTATATATATAATATATATATATATATATATATACCTATATTATATATATATATATATATATATATATATATATAACAGGGAGGTCCCGTATACGAGATTTCCGGTATATGAGAATCCGATGATACGAGATGTGTAAAATTAGGGTCTATTTTCAAATATACGAGATCGAAAACCAATGATACGACATTAAACTTGGGTGAGTAAATATAAGTTCAAAATGCTGCCCTAACACTTCCTGGCTGGAAAAAGGGGGATTTGGTTGGACCCCAGGAGGTCACCCCTAGGCAAGCCATGACCTGAAGGGTAATTAAGCATATGGCGCGGCCTGACATTTAGGGGTAATGAAGCAGGTGTGCGGCCCCAACCTTGGGACCGCAGTCAGGTCACCCCTAGCAAGGCGTGACCTGAAGGGTAATTAAGTATATGGCGGGGCCTGACCTTTAGGGGTAATTAGCAGGTGTGCGGCCCCAACCTTGGGACCGCAGTCAGGTCACCCCTAGCAAGGCGTGACCTGAAGGTAATTAAGCATATGGCGGGGCCTGACCTTTAGGGGTAATTAGCAGGTGTGCGGCCCCAACCTTGGACCACTACACTACCTTCTCTTGTATCACGCGGCGTCCCCTACATTACAACGTCTTTTTTGCTTGTTTATGCATGTTTTATGTTTAATTAATGTGCAGTTATGTTATTTTGTGTGCTATTTTCTCTTTCAGAATGCTTTTTCTACAGACTAGGTAGTACAGTGTGGGTAATATAGACGCTGTGTGTTTTGTTGTGTTTGCTATAGTTTATTTTAGCTTGAAAACATGTCTTTTTTTTCTTTTTCTTTTTTTTCTTTAATTGATGGGGTCCTGGAACCAACCTATATTTTACCATTAGTTAAGTGTTTCATTATACGAGATTTCGCTTTACGAGTATGCCAGGTGGAACCTACTGCTCGTATCTTCGGGACCTCCCTGTATGATATATATATATTATATATATATATATATATATATATATATATATATATATATATATATATATATATATATATATATAAATAAATATTTCTATTCATATTATTTATTCTTTGCCAAAGGGGGGGGGGGGCATGGCCGCATCCACCCCCCCCTCCACACGGTACGCCACTGCCTAAAAGCTATAGATGGAAAACATTAGATTATTTTTTAAGGTATTATACTGAATGTCATCAATTTAATATCGAGAGTGGTGCAGTCTGCTTACTGGTGATGCAGGACTATTTGATACTTTATAATGACGTCCAATAATTGTTGGGGCATGCATTCTAAGAATATATTTATGTGGTTGGCATTTAAGAACAGATGCATTCTTTTCAATACTGAAAATCACTGTAACAGCTGCATGGACAGTATTTTTTGTATACACATGGCCACTCAAGTCAGGGGGGAAGTGGAGTACATGTAATTGATCAAAGCAAGGGAACATTAGTAAACAGGTAGATTCCACTTTCGATTCACCACTGTGATACGATGTTTCCTTCTTTGTGGCATGGTGAAAATGTTTGTAATTGTCTTAATGTGCTTCATGGTATGTTTAAGTTTTTCTACATTGAAAACATTTGTGCAAATTGTCCTATTGCAACTTACAATTAACACTGAATAGTGAATGTTGCTGCACTTGTCACATCCTTTATGTATGAACATATACATAATGTTAATTTTTTAATTGTCTACTTGATAGATATGTATTAGCATAGTAAAGCCATCAATGATTGAGGTAAGTAAGGCATCCATTTGATAAGAAGGAATTCACACTTCATATGAGACGAAAGCTGTAAATTAATCCTTACTCTGCTTTTTTTAGAAAAGTTTTAAAATTTTTCTCCACAAAAGTCCTGTCCAAAAAATGAAATTGACTATCAACAAGACAAATATACACTGTGGGTCAAATAATAGTTTGTAGCCTTGAATTTATGTCCAATAAAAGGAATGACTTCTTTCCTTTGGTTTCACATTTATGAGGTGTCAATCCTGTGGCTCTGATGTGGGGGTTGTCCAGTAGTAGGGGCAGGCAGCCTCGTTGTTGCTTACTCCCACAATAATGGGACTTTGAGAACATGCCTTCTTTGTAATCATTTGACAATGACAATGCATGAACAATTTTCAATATACCATGACCATTCCAGCTGTAATGGATATCCAAAGGGGCAATGTGAGTATTGAGTTTACACATGGCACTAGCCTCACATGCAGTACCTTATCCCAAACTTTGATTTCATAAGCTTTGACCAGTGTTATGTCCTTATGCAAGAAAAAAATAAAATGCCTATTAAAAGAGATTGACCTTTGAAATTGAAAAGGGGAAACACACGTTCCTTCCCAAGGAAATAGTGTTCCTTTTGGCACTGTTGGCAATCACATAAATCAATGACTGCTCTTCAAAGACAATGCTGGGCATTTCTAAGGTCGTTTGACAGAATGAAACTCATAGTTAGGGGGACAATGTTGTATATCACAATTTAAACAACCTTGTCATGCAGGGTGCAGCCAGAAATATATTTCCGGGGGGGGGGGGGGGCAGAATGACTAAAATCTTTCAAATGGGTAAAAACATTTAAGGGAGGTTTAAATTATAACAGGATTCAAAATATTTCTATTCAATCAATGAATGAAAAAAAACACACACACACATACACACCCCACACACACAAGTGTAAAGTGATAGAAATGGGCAGTAGCAAAAAGAGAACAGAGAGGAAGTATTCGATGGGAAATGAATGGATAAACAAAACAAAGGTCGAAAAAGATCTGCGAGTATGGATTAAAGGGACAATTGTCACCAGAGAAGCATATAAACAAGATAAACAGGAGATACATATCAGTTGCTGAGGAATAAAAGGGAATGGCATTCAAATTCTGGATGGAAGAGATGTTTAGAAATTGATAATATCTGATTTTACCAAGTTGGAAATGCGGCAGTGATTTGGTCACCACATAAAAAGAGATATAAAGAAATTGAGAGAATACAAGAGCGCCACAAAAATGGCTCCAAGTCTGAGAATTTAACCATATGGGGAAAAGACTTTCAAGACTAAAACCCCCAACCCCTTGAGAAAAGAAAAAAGGGGAGATTTTATGCAGTGTACTAGCCGCAAAGCCACCCCCGGGCGGGCTTTTTGGCTAGCTCCTGCGGGGGGCTATTGGTGGGCCTTTGGCTCACCACCCGTGTTTTTGTGGGCCAAAGGCCCACCCAACACAGACTCTCCAGATAGCCCCTTCTAACTTTTTCCCGAAATCATGGATGTAGAAATGTATGTATTAACGCAAACCCATTCACATCACCCCCAACCCATTCACTCCCCATTACCCATACACCCCCCCACCCATTCACTCACTCATTACCCATCACCCCCCCCCCATTCACTCACCCATTACCCATCACCACACACCCATTCACTTTACCCATTACCCATCACCCCCCACCTATTCCGTCACCCATCACCCCCCACCCATTCACTCACCCATCACCCCACACCCATTACCCATCCCCCCACCCATTCACTCACCCATTACCCTCACCCTACATCAAGGTTTCCTCAATTCTCGCAACCCACATTTTTTTTCTTCACAATTCTCGCTAATAGGCTGCTAAAAAAAAAAAAAAAAAAAAAGTGATCGGGGGTCATCCCATAGTGGGCTTAAAATGTGCCCCTGGTCGACCTGGTTCCAAAACCTGTGCCATATTTAGGATAGCGTCACTGGGGCGGCACCTATCGCGGACACACACACAGACGACACACACACTTTAGCTTATATTATTATAGATAGAGCATCAATGGGGCCCGGAAAAAATTGATAGAGAAGATCTGTTTGTGTGGGACGATAGAAGTGCAAGAGTCTAGAAGAATTGTAAAGGACAAAATGCAAGAGGGACATAAAAAACAGCTTCCGTATAGAAGCATGAGCCTGGAACAACCTTGTCAAATGATTAAAGCAAAATTTCAGGCTTCAAAGCAAGCTGGATAA
>JACEEZ010023281.1:0-12500 GCA_016584305.1 Chionoecetes opilio
GAAACACTTATTTCCAGATGTAGCATACGTAATCCCCATTTTGGGGAAATTAGGAAAAATTATTTTTATGAATTCCGCGCAGTCTTGAAGGGTTAATTTTTTTTCTTTTTGTCGGGATGATCTGTTTTTCTTTTTTTCCGCCATTTTTCGTCTCATTTTTGGCCCACCTAGAACCATTTTTTTTCTCTTCTTTTTTCTTTCACTCCTCTCCCCCTCACAGGCCGTATGGAGTCCAAATTCGGGGAAAATTATTCTGCGATCAGGAAAAACTAATGATGTCGTTCTTTTTTTCTTCCCCAGTTTATTAGTCAGCCAAGAAAATCTCCCAGTTTAACGTCTTTCAAAAAAATCCCTATCGGTATCTTTTTTGGTCAATATGGGCGGGTAATAATGATACACGCAAAAATGAAAGCCTCCCAAAGTTCAAAACACAATTTCAATACCCCTCGCTCTGAAACAGGTGTTCGGATTGCGAATTACATGAAAAACCAAACCTTCGTGAACATTAGCCCAGACATTAAATCTCTTTATAAAATACCATTTTTGGTATTAAGGCGGCCTCTTGGGGATACGCGAGTTTTCATATTAAATAGTTATTTGGATTAAAATTTTTCTTTTAAGGCCGGTAAATTTCCGAAAAATTTCCCTTTTTTCCCTTGGGTGGGGAAAGGCCCCGCGGGGCAGAGTTAGTTTCTCCCCCGCGCTTCTAAAGGTAAATGTTTGCCCGGGCCCCGGGTGTTTTTTCTCCCCTAGTATTTCCATCTATATTTTTCATATAAATATTAGGCAGTTCGTGTAAATAAGCATAGATATTCCCCCCATCCTTATAAGTGAATTAAGGAGTGTTCTCTCCGCGCTTCTCAAGGTTTGAGGCGAAATCTCCCAACGGCCACAGGGGGTCTAAATGAAACACGACCACACTGTCTCAACATTTTCTTTCTTATAGAATTTATCTTCCATGTGTGTTTATAAAATTAAGTAAATGTTCCTAGGGAGGAAATTCACTAAATAGGACCCAGTGGGGGAGTTATGCTCCTAAGAGCTTCCCTTTCATCACATAGAAGAGTTTCCTGATCAGAGTGTAAAAGGTTTTTCTTATTTCCCAGTAAGTTTTTTTGGATAGTGTTAACCTTTTATGCTGAAAATGATCTCAAATGAGAGACTTACCAGTTTTCCCAAAATAAATAGGATATCATTTACAAATATAGTTCTTGTGTTATTATGAAAACCCAGGTGATTATTCTGTATTTAGGATAATAATTCCCCACACTTCCAAAAGATTTCCTCCTTTACTAGGTATAACCCCTAGTCCCGACCACGACTACCAGATCAATCTAATTTTAATATTAATCTAACGTGCCCAGGGAGAAAATCCAGGAGTTACTCCCCGGGGGTGGGGGCAGCGCATTCCCTTAACCTAAATCCTTATCTTTTCCCCTTAAATACATCCCCCATTTCATTACTCTCCACAGTGAGACGTGGTCACATTAAAATCACATAGTGAAGTCATAAGACTAAGTTAAATCCTCCCGTAAAGTTGTAATCTTTTATCAAATCTCCCCAGTAATATCTTTCAAGTAACGTTGACCAGTTAAAAAAAACCCCCATACCTAAAACCCCCAATTTCCAGCAACACACTACTTATTATGAGGAAAGACAAACAAAAGGAACTCAATTAGTAAGGTATTTTTAATACTATCATAACCATGAATATGTACAGCCTACAAAGAGAAGACTACGACGTTTAAAAAAAATTAGAGTTGTTTTGGGCGAGTTTGTTTTCCAGGTGCTATATTTCCGTGCTCGTGACAACTAGAGAAGACCTGGGGTTTGATATTTGATGTGCGAAGGCTTCTAAACCAGGAAAACAGTACACAGCAGAGTCTCTTTAAAGAAGTAAGCAAGTGGTAGGGACACATTTACGTACCTACCAGTTGCTTCCTTTGACGAGGCTCTGTTATGACTCTGTTTTTTTGGTTTAGAAGCCTCTGAAACATCAGCCATTACCTCAGGTCTTCTCTATAGTTTTTGTCAGCGAAAAACAGATCACAGTAATATAGCACCTGGAATATCAATTTCGCGCAAAAATAACTCGAAATTTTTCCATCGCCGTAGTTTTCCCTTCGTAGGTCCACCCGCGGCGACCCCGCCTTACCCCCACAAGCACCGATGTAAACAAACCGTGGCGTAGTTATGAGTTGGGTCCATTAAGTGCGTGGTCTCATCATCCAACCAGGGCAATTGTTTTTCATTGCAAAGGTTTTTCGGCAGCTGATAGAAACAAGTGTTTCGTGTGGCCCTATCAGTAACAGAAGACCAAGTGACATCATGTTCTATGTAGAAATACGGTGTTTATGTGCCCCTGCCTCCCCTGGGAAAGGCTAAACTACAGACTTAATGATAATCAAAATATTAATAATAATCAAAATAATAATAATAATAATAATAATAATAGTTTATTCTCACCCGAAGGCATACAAGGAAAAAAAAGCAATAATAATAAACAAAATTTAGTATACATACATATACAGGACAAAACCCAAAACACTTCAGCGTAGCCACAAAAGCATGGCCTACAGTTTGGCGCTGCTGTAAATGACGCTGATCCCTCGCTAGTTGTTTAGGACTGCTGTATTGCATTTATTTATTCTCATAGATTGTGGTTATTTTGGCGCGCCTCACACATGAGGATATAAGAGTATACTGGAGGTGAAAATGATGACACACACACACACACACACACACACACACACAACACACACCACACACACACACCACACACCACACACACCACACACACACACACCCCAAAACACACACACACACACACACACCACCCACCCCACACACACACACACACCACACACACACACACACACACACCACACACACACACACACACACACACACACACACACACAAAACACACACACACAAACACACACACACACACACACACATTACTAAAGAACAAACTAATAAGTCAAATCAAGATATTTAGTCCATATTCTCATAGCTACAAAATCATTAAATAACAAATAATTCTAGAATCAGACAAAAAATCAATACTGAAATCATTACATTGTATTGGAACAGATGTTATTTTTTGTAGTTTTTTATATTTATGTATATTTTTTTTGATATTTTCTGTTTTATATGGACAAGTCATGCTAGTGTGTGTGTGTTAAGTGAGTTTCCTCCTCAGTGTGCCGCCGCACCCCCATCTCCATGGAGGCGTTGCCATTGGCCCAGGAACCCCTTCAAGGCTTCCTCGTTGGTCTTGAACCCCCCTCTGTTGGGCGTGCATTGCGCCTCCCCTCTCGCTTACGCTTGCGACACTCGGGACAGTCATCACGACAGTCAGCTTGCAGCCGCTCCCTGACCAGCCTGTCTTGCCTCTCTCGCTGCAGCACCTGGCGTTCTTTTTTCTTCGCACTTTGCCCGCAGCTCTTCGATTCCTGCCTCTTCGTCTCTCTTTCCTCCCGCCACTCAACAAGCTGCTCCTTCAATTCCTTCTATTTCTTTTCGTGCCACCGCCACCTCATCCTCTTTTGCTTCGCTATGTACACGGGATCCTTCTACAGGCGCTTCCACGCCCTCTCCACCTCCCTCTCCTCCCTCTCCGCCTCCCTCTCCTCCTCCGCATACTGCCGCCTTTCCTGCGCTTCCTCCCGCTCTTGCCGGGCTCGGGCCGCGTAAAACTTTCGCGTGGACCGCCGGATCTCTTTCTGCAACTCTTCGTCTTCACGACGTTTCTTTTCTTCTTTCCGAGCACGGTGCTCCTCCTCGTCCCCAGCACGGTGGGTCTTGGAGGCACGTCGCCTGTGCTCAGCTGGTCGCTGCTTCTCCTCGGCTTGTCGCTTCTCCTTCTCAGCTCGTCGCTTCTCCCGCCTCTTGGCGTTACGCCGAGCCTTCCTCTTCTCTTTACGCTCCCAAGGCATGTCTTGGTCAGAGTCGTCGCCCTCCTTGTCCTTGGCCTGCTCGGCCTGCTGCCCCGGCCAGGTTTGGCCGAGTGCAGCTCCTGAAACTGCCGCGTGGCAGCCTCGCTGTTGCCCGGGTTCTTGTCCGGGTGCAGCTGCAGAGCCTTCTTGCGGAATGCTTGTTGCACTTGGGGGAAGGGCGCACCTTCGGGCACGCCCAGCACGCTGTACATGCGGTGAGAGTCACTAGACAGGGTCATCGTGAATGATACCTTGGTGCTGAAGGTGACTTTGAGGCATGGTAGCAATATTAAGGATCTTTTTTTTACTTGATCTTGGAACCTCGGGGTGAGGGAATCACTAACTCCAGGCTGACCCCCGAGTACCCGCCTGGCGGCCACTGGCGGCAGCCAGGCCGGTACTCAGGGGTCAGCCTGGAGTTAGTGATTCCCTCACCCCGAGGTTCCAAGATCAAGTAAAAAAAAGATCCTTAATATTGCTACCATGCCTCAAAGTCACCTTCAGCACCAAGGTATCATTCACGATGACCCTGTCTAGTGACTCTCACCGCATGTACAGCGTGCTGGGCGTGCCCGAAGGTGCGCCCTTCCCCCAAGTGCAACAAGCATTCCGCAAGAAGGCTCTGCAACTGCACCCGGACAAGAACCCGGGCAACAGCGAGGCTGCCACGCGGCAGTTTCAGGAGCTGCACTCGGCCTACCTGGCCGTGCAGCAGGCCGGGGCAGGCCAAAGGACAAGGAGGGCGGGCGACTCTGACCAAAGACATGCCTTGGGAGTGTAAAGAGAAGAGGAAGGCTCCCGGGGTAACGCCAAGGGGCGGAGAAGCGACGAGCTGAGAAGGAGAAGCGACAAGCCGAGGAGAAAAAGCAGCGACCAGCTGAGCACAGGCGACGTGCCTCCAAGACCCACCGTGCTGGGGACGAGGAGGAGCACCGTGCTCGGAAAGAAGAGAAGAAACGTCGTGAAGACGAAGAGTTGCAGAAAGAGATGATGACAAAAAGAAATTTAATTGTTTTGGTGGGTGGCTACATCTTTCTCTCTTGTCTAACCACTCTATTCTTTGCCTTGTCTTGAGTGTTTGGTCTTGTTTCTTCCTTTTCTCATTACTGTCTTGTGATGATTTGATAGGACGGGGGTGAGGGCTACATCTCTCACACTCTCTCACCTACATACTCACGCATACACTCACTCACACTAAAAAAAAAAAAAAAAATGCCTACAGGTGCTATAGTCTCCAACGTAAAAAAAACAAAAAAATAATAATAACAATAACCCCGGTCCGCGCGGTCCACGCGAAAGTTTTACGCGGCCCGAGCCCGGTGTCGTGTGGGCAAGTGTCTATTTATGAGGGAATGTCTGTTTACTAACAAAGGCAAAGAAAACGGGTGTTGAGGGGAATAACTATTAATTTTGACAGGATTTTCTTGAAAATAACCTCATTGTGATTCCCACAAGTTTCTATAATTAAAGTAAACCTAAATCTAACCTAACTTAACGTTTTTCTAACCTTACCTAAGGCGTTTTCTGCGGGGGATTTTTGATTGCAATCGGAAAATTTTCGGTTGCAAACGGGTACAACAACAACAACAAATGATTGCGGGTCGGGCCAATCATCTTCCCTGGATGGTTGAACAGGGGTCGAAATTTGAGCAACCGAAGTTTTTCGGTTGCAATCAGGATCCCCGCAGAAAACGCTCTAACCTAGCGATCTGCCGAAAAGGGAGGCGCGTGGAGAATAGCCCCGGACTGCCCTTGTTGATCAGTCAAATAGTAATTTCTCCCCCCAAATNCGAGAAGGAGAAGCAGCGACCAGCTGAGCACAGGCGACGTGCCTCCAAGACCCACCGTGCTGGGGACGAGGAGGAGCACCGTGCTCGGAAAGAAGAGAAGAAACGTCGTGAAGACGAAGAGTTGCAGAAAGAGATCCGGCGGTCCACGCGAAAGTTTTACGCGGCCCGAGCCCGGCAAGAGCGGGAGGAAGCGCAGGAAAGGCGGCAGTATGCGGAGGAGGAGAGGGAGGTGGAGAGGGAGGAGAGGGAGGTGGAGAGGGCGTGGAAGCGCCTGTAGAAGGATCCCGTGTACATAGCGAAGGAAAAGAGGACGAGGTGGCGGTGGCACGAAAAGAAATAGAAGGAATTGAAGGAGCAGCTTGTTGAGTGGCGGAAGGAAGAGAGGACGAAGAGGCAGGAAATCGAAGAGCTGCTGCAAAGTGCGAAGCGAAAAGAACGCCAGGTGCTGCAGCGAGAGAGGCAAGACAGGCTGGTCAGGGAGCGGCTGCAAGCTGACTGTCGTGATGACTGTCCCGAGTGTCGCAAGCGTAAGCGAGAGGAGGAGGCGCAATGCACGCCCAACAAGAGGGCGTTCAAGACCAACGAGGAAGCCTTGAAGGAGTTCCTGGCCACATGGCAACGCCTCCATGGAGATGGGGGCGCGGCGGCGGCACACTGAGGAGGAAGACTCACTTAACACACACACACTAGCATGACTTGTCCATATAACACAGAAAATATAAAAAAAAAATATACATAAAATATAAAACTACAAAAAAATAACATCTGTTCCAATACAATGTAATGATTTCAGTATTGATTTTATGTCTGATTCTAGAATGTATTTGTTATTTAATGATTTTGTAGCTATGAGAATATGGACTAGTATCTTGATTTGACTTATTAGTTTGTTCTTTAGTAATGTACGTGTGTGTGTGTGTGGGTGTGTGGGTGTGTGTGTGTGTGTGGGTGAGTGTGTGTTCTGTGTGTGTGTGCGTGTGTGTATGTGTGTGTGTGTGTGTGTGTGTGTGTACGTGTGTGTGTGTGTGTGTGTGTGTGTGTGTGTGTGTACGTGTGTGTGTGTTCCTCCTGTGTGTGCGTGTGTGTGTATGTTCCTCCTTCTGTGTGTGTGTGTGTGTGTGTGTGTGTGTGTGTGTGTGTGTGTGTGTGTGTGTGTGTGTGTGTGTGTGTGTGTGTGTGTGTGTGTGTGTGTGTGGGTGTGTGTGTGTGTGCGTGTGTGTATGTGTGTGTGTGTGTGTGTGTGTGTGTACGTGTGTGTGTGTGTGTTCCTCCTTGTGTGCGTGTGTGTGTATGTTCCTCCTTCTGTGTGTGTGTGTGTCAGAGCTGGGCACTTCCGTACCTCTGTCCGTACCTCCGTACCTCCGTACCTACGGACTTCCAAACTAGGTCCGGAAGTCCGGAGGTACGGAAAGTTTTTCAAAGGTACGGAAGTAACAGGTACGGACCTGCGAAATTTGGGTCCGTACTTCCGTACCTGATATTTTCTATGATGAAAAAAAAAAAAGCGAAGACGAAAAAAACAGTCCACAGAACAACTTTCACGCGTTTTGGCGGGCAATTTGCCACTAGCTGTCAGCTGATCATTTCCTAAGGCGAGATCCGTGCATCTGTGGTGCCTGGTAAACACCAAACGTGCGGCATCAAGCTCAAGATCAACAACGTTTTATGTTTACAATCACATCACCCGGCAACGCGTTTCAAAGTTTCACTGCTATTGCTTACTGTTTAGTGTTTACAACTAAACATGGACAAATACGTGAAAAGAAGTGATAGCGACAGGAGCAGGAGTGTGTCTGGGGATAGTAGCTGTAGTAGTGTGAGCTACAGAACCAGCACGCCTGCACCATCTGCGTCCCAGAACCCATACACCACAGGGGACGTCAGATATTTCTTTGTCTGACGTGGAGCTGGACTCCTCCCAGCTGTTCACCCAGGACATAGAGGAGAGTGGGACTGAGCAGGAGGATCAGAGGAAGAGGCAGGAGTGCACCAGACAGCTAAAGGCTATGCTGTGGCACCTTGAGAAGTAAGACAAATCTAACTGTAAAATCTAAGCTCCGCGGGAGACATCTTGCGGCCGAAGAGGTCCAGCCTCAGCAACATAAACTTTGAGCAGCTGGTGTTTGTGAGGGGCAACATGCACCTCCTAGGCTACAAGGAGTGTAGCAGCAGTACAAGGAGGAGAAGGAAGTGGAGTAGGAGTTATACACTCTAGAATAAACTTGTGATTTAAACTAATTAGTCATTTCACTCATTTGTGAACTGTGAAGACTGGAGACAAATTTTATTTTAATTGATTTGATGATTATTTGATGGTAAATATATATTGCTATATATATTTATGAAGCTCTGATGTATTATAGCCTTGTATTTTGTTTTATTTTTGAGGTACTGACTATATTTTTTCAGGCGCGTTTTAATAGTTATAGGGTACAGGTACGGAGGTACGGAGGTACGGAGGTACGGGTACGGACAGAATAAAGTAAAATAAGGTACGGAAGTACAGGTACGGACGACCCGCGTCCCGAAGTACGGAAGTACAGGTACGGACTACCCCAAATCCAGGAACGTGCCCAGCTCTGGTGTGTGTGTGTGTGTTATGTGTGTGTGTGTGTGTTATGTGTGTGTGTGTGTGTGTGTGTGTGTGTGTGTGTGTGTGTGTGTGTATGTGTGTGTGTGTGTGTGTGTGTGTGTGTGTGTGTGTGTGTGTGTGTGTGTGTGTGTGTGTGTGTGTGTGTGTGTGTGTGTGTGTGTGTGTGTGTGTGTGTGTGTGTCATCATTTTCACGTCCAGTATACTCTTATATCCTCATGTGTGAGTCGCGCCAAAATAACCACAATCTATGAGAATAATAAGATGCAATACAGCAGCCCTAAACAACTAGCGAGGGATCAGCGTCATCTACAGCAGCGCCAAACTGTAGGCCATGCTTTTGTGGCTACGCTGAAGTGTTTTGTTCTGTCCTGTATATGTATGTATACTATTATGTTTATTATTATTGCTTTTTTTCCTTGTATGCCTTCGGGTGAAAATAAACTTATTATTATTATTATTATTATTATTATTTTGATTATTATTAATATTTTGATTATCATTAAGTCTGTAGTCAAGCCTTTCCGAGGGCAGGCAGGGGCACATAAACACCGTATTGCTACATAGAACATGATGTCACCTTGGTCTTCTGTTACTGATAGGGCCACACGAAACACTTGTTTCTATCAGCTGCCGAAACCTTTGCAATGAAAAACAAGTTGCCCTGGTTGGATGATGAGACCACGCACTTAATGGACCCAACCCATAACTACGCCACGGTTTGTTTACATCGGTGCATTGTGGGGATAAGGCGGGGTCGCCGCGGGTGGACCTACGAAGGGAAAACTACGGCGATGGAAAAATTTCGAGTTATTTTGCGCGAAATTGATATTCCAGGTGCTATATTACTGTGATCTGTTCTCCTGTGACAACACTATAGAGAAGACTGAGGTAATGGCTGATGTGCAGAGGTTTTCTAAACCAAGAAAACAGAGTCTTTAACAGAGCCTCGTCAAAAGGTAAGCAAGCGAGAACAGAGCACAGTAATTATAGCACCTGGAATATCAATTTCGCGCAAAATAACTCGAAATTCTTCCATCGCCGTAGTTTTCCCTTCGTAGGTCCACCCGCGGCGACCCCGCCTTATCCCACAATGCACCGATGTAACAAACCGTGACGTAGTTATGTCGGGGCCCATTGCAGATCTAGAGAATACCTTCAAAATGCAATCCCCGGAAGCCTGCACTGTTGTGTGTCAGGAGATTGAAATGCGCTTGTCATCCTCTCTTCTCAGTCAATGAAGAAGTTCAAAGACACAGGAAGAGAACAATCGCAACATTCCGTTACTGGATTAGCTTTCTGGATGCTGGTGACACCCTCTTAAAAGTTACTTCGGACAGACCGTGAGGCTGATTTTGAAATGCCTTACCGCCTTCCTTGAAGTCATACGTACTTCTTCCTGGCAGGCCGCAGCAACTATGCACGATACCCCCCAGTCTATATTGCGGAAATGCGCCACTTGGAGGTGTCACCCTCCACGAATGTTTCAGCACATGTCGGAAGGTGGTTTCGTTGTGAAACGCTCAGAAGGACTTTCAACTGCGTTCCTACGGATCAGGCTCCCCGAACAGAGTATCAATCGCGAGGCTAAAAGCCAAGGTGGTGTCATCGGTTACACACTGAGGAAAGGAGCCTTAGTTCGCTGGCTGCTGGCCCGCCAATAACCGGGGAATACCGCAGAAGATTCAAAGAAATGTGTACACCTACCAAGTCCAAAGAATACACATGAAGACTTGGACATGCTCGAGTGACCAAGGACAGAATGATGTAAAGTCATCAAAATACATCAAGGAACAATGCCAGATCCATTTGACCTGGAAAAGTGTGGCAACTCCCTAGTTAAATAACTAGTGGTCAGTGGCATCAGAAGAAGTCGAAGAGTCGATGAAGGGGAGGGCCACAAAAGAGTCGGGAAATGTTCATCAGTTCACGAAAGAAAGGCTTGGGGGACGAAAAGAAGAGGAATTTCTGGGATCCAATCCCCAAGATAGTAGTCTAAACGTTTTCTGCTATGAGGAAGTGTCTTTCCAGTGATAAGGAAGGGAAGATAATGATTCGATACGGAGGTACTTTTTCAGAAGACTGCTTTTGCAGTGTCAAAGAACCGTGATGTGGATATGCGCAAGGTCCTCTCCTACGATTGGGCAGCTGTTCCGCCTTCAATGTTCCACGACGATGGTTCGATGAGGGAAGACCAACAAAGCAGATCTTGCCAAAAGCTGGAAGCAAATACGGATGAAATTCTTGTCCTTCCTAGTCAGAATTCCCCGACGTCATCGCAGTCTGCTGCATACCTCATCGATGGCATGGCAATGTGTCAGGCCCCTGAACGAGAATCATTTCAAGACTTTCAATGATCTTGGAAGGTGGTTTTTGGACCGAATTGTGCGTCTTCTGAAGAACAGTGCCATGTATCCTTCCATTGACGTTGTGACGTTGGTCTTTGACCGGTACGACAGAAAACAGTCAATTAAGTCGACTGAACGACACAGACGAGGAATGATGGATTCCGGATTCAACTACCAGATACAAGGGAACAGGGACGTCCCGAACTACATGAACTTCCTCAAAACCAGTACCAACAAGGCTAGTTTAGCTTCATTCATCTGTCAGTACATCTGCGACAATGGACAAGATCTCCTGCCTGCAGATAAATCGGTAGTACTGGCAGGTGGATTTGAAGATGGAGAAGTGGTCAAAGTTCTGAATGAAGTGGGTGTGTCCAGTCTTGAGGGGTTGTACAGCACGCAGGAGGAGGCGGACACTCGTCTGGTATTGCATGCAATCATGTTATCGAGAGACCATCCAAGGATAATCATTCGGTGTGGGCGACACGGATGTCCTCGTCCTCGTTTGGGGTATTACTGGAGCAGGGGAGCACTGGCCGATGAAGTATATATGGATGCTGAGCACTCAGGGAAATTCGTCTCAAAGGAACGATTCATACCTGTTCACCATATCAGTACCAAACTCGGCAAAGCAGCATACAAGTCATTACCAGCCGTGCATGCTCTGTCAGGATGTGACACGACAAGTGCTCTATACAGACTTGGAAAGCGAACGGCATATTCAGCTCTCACCAAAAATTCAGATGCCTTACAGGGCCTGGAAGCATTCCAGGATGTGCCTACTTTCCTAGATACCGCAAGGCGATTTGTCCTTCTCATGCATGGTAAAAAAACTAAAAATCTCAGTTCACTGAATGAGCTTCGTTTCGTACTCGCCACCACAACTGATAAGCCCGCATCCTTACTGCCACCAACAGATGATGCCTTCGAACAACATGTATTGCGGGCCCAATACCAAGTAGCAGTGTGGTGTCAGAATCACATCGCAAAACCTGAGAACATGAACCCCGTTGCCATGGTTGGCATGTGAATGCAAAGGATACTGCGTCCAACAATGTACAAGAATGAATCGGCACCAGCAGAGGTTAGAGACCTAACTCATTTGTACTGCACTGACAAAGGTTGTCGCGGACAAAAATGCCAGTGTGTCATTGCTGGACTTGAGTGCATTGACATTTGTTCCTGTGGTGGAGAATGTGCGAATCGGCCGGAGATAAATGAGGTGGCAAATGGAGATGAAGTCGGAGATGATACGGACATGATGGTGTAAATACTGTAAGTAATCTTTGTAAGTGCCAAAATAACAATTTTTAAGATATTCCAACATTCTCAATTTTTTATGGGTTAAATGGGTTAAATGGCCATGTGTTCTGGATTTTTCCCTTTACGCGAATAATATTCACACAGGTAGACTCACCTTGTTTGTTAGATGATAGTCATATGTCCAGTAACACACGTTTCAATCAATCTGTTTCGTGGGAAATATTAGTGGTTTCGTGAGGATGTAAAGAGACACTTTGGGCAATCAATCTGTTTCGTGGGAAATATTAGTGGTTTCGTGAGGATGTAAAGAGACACTTTGGGCTTTTGGCAGTTCGTATAATTTCAGTTAAACTATCACTTCCGAAAATCTAAGACAGGAGTCCCGGGCGAACACTCCGCCCTGAACTTGGGTTTTTGCCCTCCCGGGGGCCCCCCGGAGGCGCGACAACCCCGCCNGAAAAATTTTAAAACCCAACAATCCCCTCTTTTGCCTTGTTTAAAGGTGGGGGGGTAACTCCTTAAAATAAGGCCCTTTTTTGGCCTCGCCGCCCACTACCTTTTTTTTTT
>JACEEZ010023281.1:17500-22500 GCA_016584305.1 Chionoecetes opilio
CCATAACCCACTAACACTACCACTACTTTCTCCACAGCCCACTAACATTACCACTACTTTCTCCATAACCCACTAACATTACCACTACTTTCTCCATAACCCACTGACACTACCACTACTTTCTCCATAACCCACTGACACTACCACTACTTTCTCCATAACCCACTGACACTACCACTTCATAACCCACTAACATTACCACTATATATACTTTCTACCATCCACTAATAGCTATACCATTACTACCACAACTACCATCATCACCACCATCACCATTATCACTCCTACTACTATCATCCCTACCACCACTACTTTACTACCCCTACTACCTACAGCTACTACTATCACCACTACTACTACTACTACTACTACTACTACTACTACTACTACTGCTACTACTACTACTACCCACTACTATTATCACCACCACCACCACCACCACCACCACAACTACCAACACCACCACCACCACTACTACAACTGACAGTTTGCCTACGGACGATTTGCCTACGGACAATTGGCCTACCGGACAGTTTGCCTACGGACAGTTTGCCTACCGGACATTTTGCCTACCGGACAATTTGCCTACGGACACTTTGACTACGGACACTTTGCTAACTAACTAACCTAACCTAACCTAACCAAGGTAAAGAAAATGTTTCCTGTGGAAACACTGAGGCAAAGTGTCCGTAGGCAAATTGTCCGGTAGGCAAAATGTCCGGTAGGCAAGCTATCCGTAGGCAAACTGTCCGGTAGGCAAATTGTCCGTAGGCAAACTGTCCGTAGGCAAACTGTCCGTAGGCAAACTGTCCGTAGGCAAACTGTCCGGCCACGCACCACCACCACCACCACCACTATTACCACCACCACCACCCACTACTTCAACTACCAACACCAACACCACCACTACTACAACTACCATCACCACCACTACTACCATTACCACTACCACTACTACAAAAATCTGCACTGCTTCCTAGGCGTCCTGAGTCCAGCTATTGATCCTCGCGCCGGCGGAAGAACGTACGAGTCCCATGTGCTATTTATAACTGGAAATGATGTACGAGTCTTGGTCATGTTTTTGGGGGTGGGGAGGAAGGGGGGAAGGGGGGGAGGGGGGAGGGGAGGGAGGGAGAAGGAGGCGCCACACGTAAGCAGAACACCGTCAGGATTTGGCTACGGAGGGTGGCCGAAGCCGCCAACCACCTGCTCGACCTCGACCAGCTACTGCAGAAAGGACCCGATCGTCCTGCCGCCTTCTACGTCGCTCCTCCTCCGTGGCAAACCCCGACAGTGGAAATCGTCATCACCGCCCTGCCAGCCAGTAAGGCGCTGTGCACCCGGGCGGAGCTGCGGCAGCAAGCACTGAGGGGGATTGCAGAGGCCAACGTCCCAGGCAGCGCCGTCTACTACACGGACGGCTCAGTTGACCCTGAGAGAGGCACGACGGACGCGGCGGTGGTCACAGGGCAGGAGGTGCTGTCCTGGAGGACGCCCGACCACTGCTCCACTCTGCAGACGGAGCTGGTGGCAATCCAGCACGCCCTGGAGCACGCCCACCACCGCCGGGAGGAGATGGTGGTCGTCCACTCCGACTCCAGGTCTGCCTTACAGGTCCTGCAGCAGCTGAGCCCACCAACGAACAACGGTGCGGCTCACCACCACTATCCTGGGTCTCGCCCAAAGAATCGTCGCGCAGGGGCGTCACGTGCGGCTCAACTGGGTGCCCAGCCACGTGGGGCTGCGGGGGAACCAGGCTGCGGATGAGGCGGCCCGCGCAGTCACCAGGTGGCCTACAGTCACCGCCGTCGTTCTGCCCAGCATACAGCAGGGCAAGACGATGGCCAGACGTGCTGCCGCCAACAGCACCGAGCAGCAACACCGGGAGATGGAGTCGTCATCGCGGCAGGCGGCCTGGTATGCCAAAGCCACCGCCTACCACCCACTGCTTCCCGCCCGCCAGCTTTCCAGGGCAGACGAGGTCAAACTACACCGACTCCGGCTTGGCTATCGCACCCTGGAGGAGCTGAGGGACGATTTCGAGAGGCGGCAGTGTGACCACTGTGGCCACCTCGCCCGACACCCACTAAGGTACTACCTGCTGTCCTGCCCAGCCACGGCTCAGCTGAGGCAGCAGATCGGCGGCCCAGAGGACGACGAGGATAGGGCAGCCCTGGTGCTCCGGCGGGCACTAGAGGACCTGCCTCGGCTGTTGGTAGTGGCGCGCTGCGCCTCTCCCCCCCGCTGAGCGCACCACGCAATACACAGCGAAACATGGAGCGAGGTGACGAGCCTCGCTCACAGGAAGTCGCTCGTGACTCCAGCGGCGGTCTGGTGCCCGCTCATCAATCAATCATTGGGGGCATACGCCGGGGGGCGCGTCGTCTCGCCCACCCTACGACGCCACTCCCGGGGGTCACCACGCGCGAGCTCCCATGCAGGCTCCTTTCCCATACCAAGCAGCTCTCGACAAGAAACATCAACTTGCCCCAGCCAAGAGCCTTGTGGGCGCCCCCTTGGCCTCCTCCACGCCTGATTGTCTCTTACAGATACAATCCGATGGGAAGGATCGGTTTCAGGGTAGCGTGCCACATGCCCGGTGCACATGCATGAGCGGTGCCCACTCATCTCTTATAAATGTATAGATGTAAGATTAGTATAAGTATGTAATGTAAGCTTAACTTAAGGTATTATGTAAGGTTACAATAAGGTTTTTTTTCTTTTTTCTATAAGAGATGTAAATAAACTAAAAAACCGTCAGGATTGTTAACTGCCCGACTTCACGGTTACACTACGATGCTTTTATGTTTTCATTGAGATCCAAGGTGACTATGTCCATACTCTCCTGGCTCTTCTGTACCGGCCTTGAAAGACGTAATGAAGGAGGAGGAGGAGGAGGATTACATAGGATTAACAGACACCAGGAGACCTATTGGTCCATAACTAGGGTATCTGTTGTGCTACATACTACTAACTATCAACTACATGTAAGAGGACAGTTGGAAAAGGATACCATGTCCCTAAAGAAGATAGGAACATGGAAGTTTCGTAGTGAAGAATGATAGGATAGGATAGGAGGAGGAGGAGGAGGAGGAGGAGGAGGAGGAGGAGGAGGAGGAGGAGGAGGAGGAGGAGGAGGAGGAGGAAGAGGAGGAGGATTTACATAGGATTACATAGGAATAACAGACACCAGGAGACCTATTGGTCCATGACGAGGGTATCTGCTGAAACTACATACTACTACATCAACTACTTGTAAGAAAACAGTTGGAAAATGATACCATGTCCCTAAAGAAGATAAGAACATGGATGTTTCGTAGTGCAGAAAGATAGGGTATGAAATATACTAACTACAACTACCACTACCACTATAACTAATCGATCCGGGGTACTAAATATGAATTCGCAGGGCACTATCAATACCCATTTACTTTACAGTGCACATCAAGCCTGTTTTTAAATGTAGTTATTGTGCTGGTTTCGACAACATTTGCTGGTAACTTGTTCCATCGATCAACGACTCTCACATTGAAATATTTTTTACGGAGATCAGTGATGCAACGTTGACCGTTTAGTTTTAAACCATTATTTCTTGTTGTCACTTGAGTTGAAAGCTCGAATAGGTTCTCTTGATTAATGACATCAAATCCTTTTAGGATCTTAAAGGTTTCTATCAGGTCCCCACGGATTCTACGATCCTTTAAGGAAAACATATTAAGTTTCCGCAGTCTCTCTTCATAAGATGAATTTCGCAGAGATGGAATTTGTTTGGTTGCTCTTCTTTGCACTGATTCCAATTTTGCTTGGTCTTTTACGAAACAGGGCAACCAGAATTGAACGGCATATTCCAAGTGCGGCCTAACCAAGGACGTGTATAATTGTGTCATTACTTTCGGAGTTTTGTGTTCAAAGTTGCGTTTAATAAAGCCCAACATCATATTCGCCTTTTTACTGGCAGCTAGGCAATGCGGACTGGTTTTTAGATTATTACTGATGATGACACCTGAATCCTTTTCCTGCTGTACTTCAGTAACGATTTATTTTGCATTTGATAGTTATATTTGAGGTTATCGTTGCCTATATGCATTACTTTACATTTATCGGAATTGAATTTTAATAGCCATTTATCACTCCAGTCTGATAGTTTGTCGAGATCATTTTGTATGAGTTCGCAGTTTTCTCTAGTATATGCTTTACCGCCTAATTTGGTGTCATCTGCAAATTTCAATATTTTGGATACAAGTCCGCAGTCCAGATCGTTGATATATATCAGAAAAAGAGTAGGACCCAAGACCGAGTCCTGAGGCACCCCACTAGTAACATCTAATCAATCAGATGCTTCGCCATTTATTACTACCCGTTGTTTACGATTTGAAAGCCAATCGCCAATCCATGAACATAATTGCTCTCCTAAGCCATGTGCCCTTAGCTTGGTCAAAAGTCGCTTATGGGGAACTGTATCGAAGGCTTTCTGAAAATCAAGGTATATTACATCCGAGGGAATTTTAGCGTCCCAGTTTGAATAAATGACATTAAAAAAATCCAGTAGGTTTGTTAAGCAGGATCTCTTATTTCGAAATCCATGCTGGGAGTTTAGTATTGAGTTATTTTCATCGAGAAAAGACACGATTTTATCACGCAATATTTTCTCAAATAGTTTGACAATCACAGACGTCAGACTAATTAGGCGATAATTACTTGCGAAGCTCTTACTCCCTTTCTTGAATATCGGTGTAACATTAGGTAATTTCCACATACTAGGAACATTTTTGTCCATTAGCGATTTATTGAGGATAATCTTTAATGGAAGCGAAAGGTGAATGTGACATTCGCGAAGTAATCGCGGCGAAATTTCGTCCACCCCCACGGATTTTGCTGGGTCAAGTTTCTGCAAATACTTTGATACTTCGTCTACTGTTATCTCTCCTATTTCCAATCTATCACTTTCGAGTCCCGCATACATGTTTACTGGTTCTGGTAATGGAGCTTCGCCTTCTTTA
>JACEEZ010023281.1:25000-42500 GCA_016584305.1 Chionoecetes opilio
AGTTTCTTGATGTTTTTACTTCCTGCGCCAATTACCCAAAACGCCGCCTCGTATTTCACAAAATGATCAACGTTTCCCGCGTAAATGTGGCGTAATCTCTTTTCTCCTTTTGTTGCGATTCCCTTACAGCGCCACCCACACGCAACCCAGGCATGCGGGGCGGGGCGGATGGGGGGGGGGGGTCCTGGGTGTCCCGCCACGCCCACTGAAGGTGCCACGTGAGCGCCTTAACCCCTTGAGACCTAGAACGTAATTTTTATTGTAATTTGTGTACCATTAGACGATTTTTAGTGACTAAGTAATATTTTATAGATATGTCCTGTTTAGTATCCTTGTCGACTAACTAATGTGGTATATTTAGTTAGTTTTAGTAGTTATATGGCTCGACAACATACGACTTGTTATAGCAAAAGAAAAATCTGGGCGTGAAGAGGTTAACACCGCGGTCGCCGGCCCAGAGACAGTCTCGTTCGCGTCATTATTGTTCTTCCCGATGAAAACATATGTATTGGCACGAAAATGAGGAGATGGCTCGATGTATTCATGCCTGCCCGATGTAGTTTCTCCTCCCTTAGTGAAACAAACTTTATTATTTATTTCTTTTACAATTTGACAACGTGACTGACAACAAACTTTATTATTTATTTATTTTACAATTTGATAACGTGACTGACACCAAGTAAATCCTTGTCAAAGAAGCAAAATTTTTGACCAACGCGCACAGCGAACACGAGGAGGAAGCTAAGAAGCGCCTCACGCAGAGAGATAAAAAGCCTGGCACGCACACACACCCTTGACCTGGTTTAAATCTCATCACTCGACCCATCCCGAGTCACCACCACCACCACCACCACCACCACTGCTTGTGCCCTTACCAAACAAACACCCACACACACACAAACACCCCCCCCACACAAACACCCCCCCCCTCCCCCCCCCCACACACACACCATGCCAGCATCCATTTTACCCACTTTAAACCACATGGGTCTTCTACCTCTACCTTCCCAAAATGATGCTACTATTACTTCTCTAACTATTCCCACTCCAACTCCAACTATTACTACTCTTACTACTACTACTACTACTACTACTACTACTACTACTACTACTATACTACTACTACTACTACTATATCATAATCATCGGGTGCGTTGTCGTGTAAGCAGCAGACCTCAACCTTACGCCTTCATAGCCATGACTTATCTATCTCCCCTGCTATAGTCTTTCTGGATCAGACAAAAGAACGAAGGAGACCAAAACAATGGGTTGAGGAGGGTCACTCAGGATCGTGTTGCATTACTGGGTTTATGGAACTCTCGCCGAAACACCAACCCAGAAATCTCGCCAACATTAGAACACTCGCCGACTTGTAAATTTTCGGCGACAGTTCAACTTGTAATATATGAAAAGGAATCTAACTTAACCTAACCTAACCTAACCACATAACCTAGCCTAACAATTCAGACTATATTGGTATTTAATCCCTGAATGCAGAAACACGGGTAATGGGAACACTCACCGACGTGAAAAATAGGAACACTCGTCGACCTCGGCGAGTGTTCCTATCGGCGACAGTTCCAGGTACCCATTACTGTATATACGTCACGGCGCGTTGCCTTGACATGTAGCGGTGCAAAGTAGAGGGGAGGAAAGCAGGGATAAGGAGAACTGCAGAACAACATCAGTCTATGGATCGCAGCGTCGTGTCCAGTTCAATGACAAGCGTTGAAGCGACATGTACGCAACACGGTAAATGTGTGACGGAGAGAGTAACAAGAGTTGGTAAACATAAGAACATAAGAAAATAAGGAAGGTACAAGAGGCCGTGAGACCTACACGTGGTAGTTCCTGTTACTTAACACTATACCTACATCCACCTTTCAATCCCATCCATAAAGCTGTCTAGCCTTCTATTAACCCCTTCACGCCCAGATCTTTCCTTTGTTATATAAAATGGTCTGTTTTCGAGTCATAAAATTAAGAAAAGTACTTAATAATATACCAAATTAGCTAGTGGACAAGGATACTAAATAGGTCATATCTATAAATATACCTTATAGTCACTGTAAATCGTCTAATGGCACCCAGATTACAATGGAAATTACGATGGGTCTCAAGGGGTTAAAACTCCCTATTGACTCCGCACTAACTACCTGACGACTGAGTCCATTCCAATCATTTACCACCCTATTTGTGAACCAGTTTCTCCGCATTTCTTTATTAAATCTACGCTTTTCCAGTTGTGACATGTGAAGGTCGTGGGAAAGACAAGAAATGGTGGGTAGAAACAGTGAAAAATTGAAGGTAGAAGGAGTAAAGTAGGAAAGAGTGTGAGGACGTGTGAGTGTGTTATGGGAGTGCATGAGGCGAGTGACGTGTGCGGGAAGGTTCCAAGAGCGTGGGAGGAACTGTGAGGAGGAGGAGGAGGAGGAGGAGGAGGGTGACAGAATAAGTTTTAACAAGATCTTGACTGACAGCTTTGAAGAGTGACGAGGAAGGAATAGACAGGAATGGTATATTGAAACAGTAAACGTGGACAGGGAATGGACAGGTGAGGAAGATATACAAGACAGAAAATGAGAGAAGTATGGAGACAAGACTACAAAGAGACGCGAAAAATATAATGACACGTGTCGCGAAGAAAAAAAAGTGTTACAAAAAATAAAACAATAAGAGACGAGACAGTATGATGAAGGAAAGGAGGAAAGTGACAGGTGTGTGAGGGACTAGACAGGTGTGTGAGGGGACTGACAGGTGTGTAAGGGGATGGACAGGTGTGTGAGGGGCTAGACAGGTGTGTGAGGGGCTAGACAGGTGTGTGAGGGGACTGACAGGTGTGTGAGGGGACTGACAGGTGTGTGAGGGAAGTGACAGGTGTGTGAGGGGACTGACAGGTGTGAGAGGGGCTAGATAGGTATGTGAGGGGCTAGACAGGTGTGTGAGGGGCTAGACAGTGTGTGAGGGGCTAGACAGGTGTGTGAGGGGACTGACAGGTATGTAAGGGGCTAGACAAGTATGTGAGGGGATAGACAGGTGTGGGGGGCTAGAAACGTGTGTGAGGGGCTAGACAGGTGTGTGAGGGGCTAGACAGGTGTGTGAGGGGCTAGACAGGTGTGTGAGGGGCTAGACAGGTGTGTGAGGGGACTGACAGGTGTGTGAGGGGCTAGACAGGTGTGTGAGGGCTAGACAGGTGTGTGAGGGGACTGACAGGTATGTAAGGGGCTAGACAGGTATGTGAGGGGATAGACAGGTGTGGGGGGCTAGAAACGTGTGTGAGGGGCCAGACAGGTGTGTGAGGGGCTAGACAGGTGTGTGAGGGGCTAGACAGGTATGTGAGGGGGTAGACAGATGTGTGAGAGACTAGACAGGTGTGTGAGGGGACTGACAGGTGTGTGAGGATACTGACAGGTGTGTGAGGGGCTAGACAGGTGTGTGAGGGGCTAGACAGGTGTGAGAGGACTGACAGGTATGTGTGGGGCTAGACAGGTGTGTGAGGGACTAGGCAGGTGTGAGAGAGGCTAGACAGGTGTGTGAGGGGGTAGACAGGTGTGAGAGAGGCTAGACAGGTGTGTGAGGGGACTGACAGGTGTGTGAGGGGCTAGACAGGTGTGTGAGGGGCTAGACAAGTGTGTGAGGGGCTAGACAGGTGTGTGAGGGGCTAGACAGGTGTGTGAGGGGCTAGACAGGTGTGTGAGGGGCTAGACAGGTGTGTGAGGGACTGACAGGTGTGAGAGAGGACTGACAGGTATGTGTGGGGCTAGACAGGTGTGTGGAGGACTAGACAGGTGTGAGAGGCTAGACAGGTGTGTGAGGGGGTAGACAGGTGTGTGAGGGGACTGACAGGTGTGTGATGGGGTAGACAGGTGTGTGAGGGGCTAGACAGGTGTGTGAAGGGTTAGACAGTTATGTGAAGGGCTAGACAGGTGTGAGGGGACTGACAGGTGTGAAGGGCTAGACAGGTGTGTGAGGGGACTAACCGGTGTGAGAGGGGCTACACAGGTGTGAGGAAACTGACAGATGTGTGAGGGGACTGACAGGTGTGTGAGGGGCTGACAGGTGTGTGAGGGGACCGACAGGTGTGTGAGGGGACTGACAGGTGTGTGAGGGGACTGACAGGTGTGAGAGAAGACTGACAGGTGTGAGAGAGAGGACTGACAGTTGTGTGAGGGGCTAGACAGGTGTGTGAGGGGACTGACAGGTGTGTGAGGGGCTAGACAGGTGTGTGAGAGGATAGACAGGTGTGTGAGGGGACTGACAGGTATGTAAGGGGCTAGACAGGTATGTGAGGGGATAGACAGGTGTGAGGGGCTAGAGAGGTGTGTGAGGGGCCAGACAGGTGTGTGAGGGGCTAGACAGGTGTGTGAGGGGCTAGACAGGTATGTGAGGGGCTAGACAGATGTGTGAGAGACTAGGCAGGTGTGTGAGGAGATTGACATGTGTGTGAGGGGACTGACAGGTGTATGAGCGGCTAGACAGGTGTGTGAGGGGCTAGACAGGTGAGAGAAAACTGACAGGTATGTGTGGGGCTAGACAGGTGTGTGAGGGACTAGACAGGTGTGAAAGAGGCTAGACAGGTGTGTGAGGGGGTAGACAGGTGTGAGAGAGGCTAGACAGGTGTGTGAGGGGACTGACAGGTGTGTGAGGGGCTAGACAGGTGTGTGATGGGCTAGAAAAATGTGTGAGGGGCTAGACAGGTGTGAGAGAGGACTGACAGGTGTGAGAGAGGGAGTGACAGGTGTGTGAGGGGACTGAGAGGTGTGTGAGGGGCTTAAACAGGTGTGTGAGGCTCTTAAACAGGTGTGTGAGGGGCTAGGTCTAGACAGATGTGTGAGGGACTGACAGGTGTGACGTGAGAGCATGTCGCGTGTTTAGCCCACTTGGCAGGCGACATGCGAATCGCTTGCGCCACTATTGCTCCACTATGATGGCGCTGAGCAGGAACGACAAGGAACGACAGCCAATATGTCACGCTCTTTATGGCCTCTCAAGGTATTTTCATGACCCATTATGGATTATATCATGTTCTCTTTTTGCCTTTGATTCACCCATTATCTCCATTACCTCTCTATTCTATCTATTATCTCCATTAACTCCTTATTTTTACGATTATTTCCCTGATGTGAATGTGTTATGGTGTCATTGGGTTGTAGTAATGATAGCTATAAAAATGTTCTCCACTACTACTACTACTACTACTACTACTACTACTACTACTACTTACTACTACTACTACTACTTCTACTACTACTACTGCTACTACTACTACTACTACTACTACTACTACTACTATACTATTACTACTAACTACTACAACAACTACTACTACTACTACTACTACTACTATTTCTTCTAATGACGAATCAAAACATAGTCGCTCTCTCTCATAATTAAGTAAACATTTCTTTCCTATATACTTAATATTTTTTCGTCTTTGATGCGCGGAAATTCCATTCGCTAGATTGCCTTCTCGGGCTGTGATTGGTTGGTTACGGGCAGGGGAGAGAAGGGGGAGGGAGAAGAGGGGGGGGGGGAGGGGGGGGGGGGAGAGAAGGGGGGGAGAAGGAGGAGGAGGGGGTAGTTAAGGGGGAGGGATAAGAGGGGGAAGGGAAGGGAGGGGAGATGGGAGAGAATAATAATAGGGAGGGAAGAATGAAGGAAGGTGTGGAATGTGGGAAGAAAGAAAAATATAGCAATACAGGAAGAGAGAGAAAGAAGAGAGAGAGAGAGAGAGAGAGAGAGAGAGAGAGAGAGAGAAAGAGAAAAGAGAGAGAGAGAGAGAGAGAGAGAGAGAGAGAGAGAGAGAGAGAGAGAGAGAGAGAGAGAGAGAGAGAGAGAGAGAGAGGAGAGAGAGAGAGGAGAGAGAGAGAGAGAGAGAGAGAGAGAGAGAGGAGAGAGAGGAGAGAGAGAGAGAGGAGAGAGGAGGAGAGAGGAGAGAGAGAGAGGAGAGAGAGAGAGAGAGAGAGGAGATGAGAGAGAGAGAGAGAGAGGAGAGAGAGAAGAGAGAAGAGAGAGAGAGAGAGGAGGAGAGAGAGAGAGAGAGAGAGAGAGAGAGGAGGCCCTCACGCTAGTCACGCAGCTCCTGTTATTTGTTAAGGTGAGCCAATACCTGTATCGGACAAGTAACGTTCAGGTTAATAAGTGACACACGACACAACACAATACAACACAAGGCTGAGAATGGTGCTTGCTTTCTCTCCCATTATCATCATTATTGTTCCGGAGAAAAATGTAAATATAGTTAATTCTATATATATGTTTCTATTTTGTATTATTTTCTATTTCTATTCTTATTCCGGTTCTATTCTTTATTTTATGGCTAAGTATAATTTTAATCGAAGGTGATGCGATAATGACTGGCAATCGTATAGCGTGACCTCTCTAAGACTTTATATTAGTTTCTCGTTAAGTCAATGTTGCTGTAAGGTTTTCTTGTTAATCTTTTTTTCAGCTACTTCTCTCGTAAGGATTGATTGATTGATTGATTGAGTTTATTGCCAAAATGTTACATGTTAACATAATTCATACATATTTACAAAAATCAGTTAGTGGCATTAGTCCGCTGAGCATCTGCTCCCTAGCGGACAGAACAATAATTTATACAGCTATGAAAATATATCGAGGGCGGCAATATATTAATAAATTATATCCTAAATATTCCTTAGTATGATATATACCTAAGCAATAAATTTGCCCTAGACACTAGCCATAACAAATCACAAAATACGAAATACTATTACACAAATATATTTACATATATTATTCCCTGCTATTTTGACTTTGAAAATTATATAGATACTAGCCGCAAAGCCGCCCTCCGGGCGGACTTTTTGGCTAGCTCCTGCGGAGGGCTATTGGTGGGCCTTCGGCCCACCACCTGTGTTTGGTGGGCCTTCGGCCCACCAAACATGGACTCTCCAGATAGCCCCTTCTAACTTTCCTGAAATCATGGATGTAGAAATGTATGTATTCCCCCCACCCATTCACTCACCCATTACCCATCACCCCCCACCCATTCACTCACCCATTACCCATCACCCCCCACCCATTCACTCACCCATTACCCATCACCCCCCACCCATTCACTCACCCATTACCCATCACCACACACCCATTCACTCACCCATTACCCATCACCACACACCCATTCACTCACCCATTACCAATCACCCCCCCACCCATTCACTCACCCATTACCCATCACCCCCCACCCATTCACTCACCCATTACCCATCACCCCCCCCCCATTCACTCACCCATTACCCATCATCCCCCACCCATTCACTCACCCATTACCCATCACCACACACCCATTCACTCACCCATTACCCATCACCCCCCACCCATTCACTCACCCATTATCCATCACCCCCAACCCATTCACTCACCCATTACCCATCACCACACACCCATTCACTCACCCATTACCCATCACCCCCACCCATTCACTCACCCATTACCCATCACCACACACCCATTCACTCACCCATTACCCATCACCCCCCTCCCATTCACTCACCCCCCACCATTCACTCACCCATTACCCATCACCACACACCCATTCACTCACCCATTACCCATCACCCCCCACCCATTCACTCACCCCCCACCCATTCACTCACCCATTACCCATCACCACACACCCATTCACTCACCCATTACCCATCACCCCCCACCCATTCACTCACCCATTACCATCACCACACACCCATTCACTCACCCATTACCCATCACCCCCCACCCATTCACTCACCCATTACCCATCACCACACACCCATTCACTCACCCATTACCCATCACCCCCCACCTATTCCCTCACCCATCACCCATCACCCCCAACCCATCACCCCCCACCCATTCACTCACCCATCACCCCACACCCATTACCCATCACCCCACCCATTCACTCACCCATTACCCATCACCCTACCCTACATCAAGGCTTCCTCAATTCTCGCAACCCACTTTTGTTTTCACAATTCTCGCTAATAGGCTGCTAAAAAAAAGAAAAAAAAAAGTGATCGGATCATCTCATAAGTGGGCTTATGACCTTCCCCTGGTCAACCTGATTCCAAAAATGTGCCATATGAAGTGTTTGCGCCACGGGGGGCGGAACCTATACCACACACACACACACACACACACACACACACACACACACAGACAGACAGACAGACACACTTTCGCTTATATTATTATAGATCTTTTAAGCTTAACTTTGAATGTATTGACATTAGTAATTGCCTTCAAATCATTAGGTATTGCATTCCAAAATTGTGGCCCAACACAGTGTAAAGAAAATGTATATAGTGTTGTACGATGACTGAGTGTGTTTGTGTAACGTGAGAAATTACATTAAAAGGGGAAGAGATGAAATAACACAAGTATCAATAACAGGTGTGTGAGGGGACTGAGAGGTGTGTGAGGGGCTTAAACAGGTGTGTGAGGCTCTTAAACCGGTGTGTGAGGTCAGGTCTAGACAGATGTGTGAGGGACTGACATTGTGAACGTGAGAGCATGTCGCGTGTTTTAGCCCACTTGGCATGCGACATGCGATCGCTTGCGCCACTATTGCTCCACTATGATGGCGCTGAGCAGGAACGACAAGGAACGACAGCCATATGTCCGCTCTTTATGGCCTCCTCAAGGTATTTTCATGACCATTATGGATTATATCATGTTCCTCTTTTTGCCTTTGATTCACCATTATCTCCATTACCTCTCTATTCTATCTATTATCTCCATTAACTCCTTATTTTTACGATTATTTCCCGATGTGAATGTGTTATGGGGGTCATTGTGGTGTGTAGTAATTGTAGCTATAAAAATGTTCTTCCACTACTACTACTACTACTACGACTACTACTACTACTACTACTTACTACTACTACTACTACTTCTACTACCACTACTGCTACTACTACGACTACTACTACTACTACTACTACTATACTATTACTAACTACTACTACAACAACTACTACTACTACCTACTACTACTACTATTTCCCTTCTAATGACGAATCAAAACAGTCGCCTCTCTCTCATAATTAAGTAAGCATTTCTTTCCCTATAATACTTTATATTTTTCGTCTTTGATGCGCGGAAATTCCATTCGCTAGTATGCCTCTCGGGCTGTGATTGGTTTGTTTACGGGCAGGGGAAGAGAATGGGAGGAGAAGAGGGGGGGGGGGGAAGGGGGGGGGAGAGAAGGGGGAGGAGAGGAGGGGGTAGTTTAAGGGGAGGGGATAAGAGGGGGAAGGGAAGGGGAGGTGGAGATTGAGAGATATAATATTGGAGGGGAAGAATGCAGAAGGTTGTGGGAATGTGGGAAGAAAAAAATATAGCAATACAGAGAGAGAGGTAGAGAGAGAGAGAGAGAGAGAGAGAGAGGAGTAGAGAGAGAGTAGAGAGAAGAGAAAGAGAGATAGAGAGAGAGAGAGAGCGAGAGATAGATAGAGAGAGAGAGAGAGAGAGAGAGAGAGAGAGAGAGAGAAGAGAGAAGAGAGAGAGAGAGAGAGAGAGACAGAGAGAGAGAGAGAGAGAGAGAGAGAGAGGAGACGAGAGAGAGACTCAGAGAGAGAGAGAGAGAGAGAGAGAAGGAGAGAGAGAGAGAGAGAGAGAGAGAGAGAGAGAGAGAGAAGAGAGAAGGAGAGAGAGAGAAGGAGAAGAGAGAGAGAGAGAGAGAGAGAGAGGCCCTCACGCTAGTCACGCAGCTCCTGTTATTTGTTAAGGTGACCAATACCTGTATCGGCAAGTACGTTCAGGTTAATAATGACACACGACACAACAAAAATACAACACAAGGCTGAGAATGGTGCTTGCTTTCTCTCCATTATCATCATTATTGTTCCGGAGAAAATGTGAATATAGTTATTCTATATATATGGTTCTATTTGTATTATTTTCTATTTTCTATTCTTTATTTCCCGGTCTATTCTTTATTTTATGGCTAAGTATATTTTAATCGAAGGTGATGCGATAATACTGGCATCTATAGCGTGACCTCTCTAAGACTTTATATTGTTTCTCGTTAAGTCCATGTTGCTGTAAGGTTTTCTTGTTAACTTTTTTTTCAGCTACTTCTCTCGTAAGGATGATTGATTGATTGAATTGAGTTTATTCCAAAATGTTACATGTTAACATAATATTCATACATATTTACCAAAATCATGTTAGTGGCATTAGTCTCTGAGCATCTGCTCCCTAGCGGACCGAACAATAATTTATACAGCTATGAAAATAGATCGAGGGCGCAATAATATTAAGCATTATACCTAATATTCCTTAGTATGATATATACCTAGCATACTTTTGGCCCTAGACACTAGCCTACACATCACAAAATACAATACTATTACACAAATATATTTCATATATTATTCCTGCTTTTTGACTTTGAAAATTATATAGATACTAGCCGCAAGCCGCCCTCCGGGCGGGGGACTTTTTGGCTAGCTCCTGCGGAGGGCTATTGGTGGGCCTTCGGCCCACCACCTGTGTGTGGTGGCCTTCGCCACCCAACTGGACTCCCAGTAGCCCCTTTACTTTCCTGAAATCATGGATGTAGAAATGTTGTATTCCCCCCACCCATTCACTCACCCTTACCATCACCCCTCCCCACCCATTCACTTCCCAAAATTTACCATCACCCCCACCCATTCACTCCCCCTTCCCATCACCCCACCCATTTCACTCACGCATTCCCATCACCACACACCTTCACTTCCTGCCATTACCCATCACACACACCATTCACTCACCATTACCATCACCCCCCACCCGTCACTCACCCATTACCCATCACCCCCCCACCCATTCACTACCCATTACCATCACCCCCCCATTCACTCACCCCACTACCCATCATCCCCCACCCAGTTCACTCAACCATACCCATCACCACACACCCCTTCACCTCACCCGTACCCTCACCCCCCACCCTTCACTCACACATTATCCATCACCCCAACCATTCAACTCCCCATTACCCATCACCACACACCCATTCCTCAACCATTACCCATCACCCCCCACCCATTACTCACCCATTACCCTCACCACACACCCTTCACTCACCTTACCCATCACCCCCCTCCATTCCTCACCCCCACCCTTCACTCACCCTTACCATCCCACACCCCATTCACTACACCCATTACCCATCACCCCCCACCATTCCTTCACCCCCCACCATTCACGCACCCATTACCCACACCACACACCCAGTCACTCACCATTACCCATCACCCCCCACCACATTTCCCTCACCCATTACCATCACCACACACCATTCCTCACCATTACCCATCCCCCCCCACCCATTCACTCACCCATTACCCATCACCACACACCTTCATCTCACCATTACCCATCCCCCCACAACTATTCCCGCACCATCACCCATCACCCCCACCCATCACCCCCCCCCATTCACTCACCCATCACCCCACCCATTACCCGCACCCCACCCTTCACTTCACCCTTCCCTCACCTACCCTACATCAAGGCTTCCTCAATTCTCGCAACCCCTTTTGTTTTCACAATTCTCGCTAATAGCTCTAAAAAAAGAAAAAAAAAAGTGATCGGATCTCTCATAAGTGGCTTATGACCTTCCCCTGGTCAACCTGTTCCAAAATGTGCCTAGAAGTGGTTTGCGCCACGGGGCGGAACCTATACCACACCACACACACACACACACACACACACCACACACACACCGACAGACGACGACAGACACCTTTCGCTTATATTATAGAGTCTTTTAAGCTTACCTTTGATGTATGCCATTATTAATTGCCTTCATCTTATGTATTGCATTCCAAAATTGTGGCCCAACACAGTGTAAAGAAAATGTATTAGTGTTGTACGAATGATGGTGTGTTTGTGTAACGGGAAAATTACATTAAAAGGCTAGAGATGAAATAACACAAGTATCAATAAGCTAACGAGAATTTTCCTCCACGCTCAGTCCTGAATCACTGGTTAGGCTTATGTTTAGATCCAGTAGTATTAGACACGTAACGAAACGAGGTGATAACGGGATTCTACGATATGATAATTTTGAAGCAGCTCGACGTTCCGCTGAGTTAGTCGCCTTTGAGGGTATATTCTCGCCTTGGTAAGGGTCCAAGGTAGGGTTCTGTTGGCGGACCAGGGGGCCGAAGCGCTCACAAATAGCAAGGGGGCAACTAAACATATCACAGCCATCCGTGTGAGGACCAAGGAAGAAAGAAGAAATCGAGAATAAGTGAGGGAAACTTTGGAAAGTTGGGATAAAACAACGTATCCATTATATTAGGCATAACGACTTGAGCATTACATGTGCGTATCGTTAAATCAGTAAAATCAGGTAATTAAACTCGTAACGGGCGACTGAGTTAACAGTAAGATAGTAAACTATATTAGATGACGACTTTGAGCATTACCGCAATGCGTATCGTTAAAGTGGTAACGAGTCGACTGCATTTACCAGAGATATAACTATATTAGATACTACTTGAGACACGCGTGCGTATATCGTTGAATGTGGTGACAGTGCAACCGAAGTTACCAAAGATAGTAAACTATATTAGGATAACGACTTGATCATTACGCCGTGCGTATCGTTAGGAGGGAAGGAAGCTTATAGTAAGATAAATTGTGACTGTATAATTATTAACCAATTACACAAAGGAATAATATATTTATGATTACTTATTAACGAATTAATTATTTAATCCCAACAGTACTTACCTTTTTCTCACATCTTTTTATATTTAGTCATTTATATATTTTTTTTCCACTTACATGTGGGTGGTGGCAGCAGAGTACCAGGACTTAGAGTACACTCCCAAGGTGGGCACTACCTAATGGTGCAAACGGTGTAGATGTCATTTTTGAGCTACATAATGTGACAACGGTGTAGATGGTCAATTTTGAGCACTCATAATGGACAACGTGTAGATGGTCTTTTGAGCACTACATAATGGTGACAATGGTGTAGATGGTCATTTTGAGCACTACATTTGCATTACCTACTTTAGCGTAATGTGAATACCAGAGCTATTAAATATATAAATGTGATCTAAATAAGTCTCTGCATGAGCATTGTTATAAAGTTAGTCTAGCTATGAATTGTTTTGTGAATCTTTAGTAATACGCCTCGTCCTCGCGTCACGAAGCCTTTTACCCTCCAGAAAAGATTTGCTTGAGACAAAATGTACAGTTTTCAGTCGTCTACAACTTTTTTTTGCCATATAAAGATGAATTTGCATTATATGAAAGTAAAAAATACTACAAGATTCCCTTCCCTGATGAGAAAACACTAGACCGCAGCCAAACAATGCGCACACCCACCCCACACACACACACACACACACACCTAACACCACACACACACACACACACACACACAACACACACACACACACCCACACACACACACACACACACAACCACAAACGAAGACTACAAGACAGAGCTAACAAAGAGAGTACCTACGGACAAAAGTCTTGCATGACGCCTCGCAACATTTTTCCTCGGCATTACCTAAATGGCTGACACTCTTCTATTTCCTTAGTGATGTGTTGCCATACGAGGAAAGGAAGGAGGAGGAGGAGGAGGAGGGGAGGAGAGGAGGAGGAGGAGGAGGAGGGGAGGAGGAGGAGTAGGAGGAGGAGTCAACCAATTAGGGGCCGGGGAGGTAGATGAGAGGGCGGTCGCAGATGATAAGGACGAAAGAGTGGAATAGAAAAGAGTTGAGGTGAAATAGCAGTAGGGATAGAAAAGGGAAAAAATACAGAGGAAGAGGAGGAGAAGAAGAAGAGAGAGAGGAGGGGAGGCGGGGAGGAAAGGAGGAGGAGGAGAATGAGATTACATAGGATTACATAGGAGTAACCGACACCAGGAGACCTTATTTGGTCCCATAGCGAGGGTAGCTGCTGAACTACATACTACTAACTATCCACTACTTGTAGAAAACAGTTGGAAATGATACCATGTCCTAAAGAGGATAGGAACAAATGGGGGGGGAAGTTTTCATAGTGCCAGAATGATAGGATATGAACAATCCTAACTACAACTACCACTACCATCTACCAACTAATCGATACGGGGGACTAGTACGAATTCGCACTATCAATACCCATTTACCTTTACAGTGGCGCGTCAAGTCCTGTTTTTGATGTGTTATGGTTTGGCTCCGACAACATTTGCTGGTAACTTATTCCATCGATCACCGACCTCTAACATTGAATAATTTTTACGGAGATGGGGGGGGGGGGGGGGGGGGGGGGGGGGGGGGGGGGGGGGGTGGGGGGGGGGGGGGGGGGGGGGGGGGGGGGGGTGGTGGGGTGGGGGGGGGGAGAGGGGTGGGGCGTGATGCAACTTGACCGTTTAGTTTTTAAACCATTATTTCTTTGTTGTCACTTGAGTTGAAGCTCGATAGGTTTCCTCTTGATTAATGTCCGAGCAACCTTTTAGGATCTATAAAGGTTTCTAGCAAGTCCCAACGGATCTACGATCCTTAAGGAAAACATAATTAAGTTTCCGCCGTCTTTTTCTCTTCATAGATGTTAAATTTCGCAGAGATGGATTTGTTTGGTTGCTCTTTCTTTGCACTGATTCCATTTGGCTTTAATCTTTTTACGAACAGGGCGACCATATTGAACGGCTATTCCAAGTGCGGCCTCACCAAGGACGTGGTAATAATTGTGTCCTTACTGTCGGAGTTTATGTTCTAACAAGTTCGTTTAATAAAGCCCAACCATCATGATTTGCCTTTCCTGGCAGATAGACAATGCGAACTGGTTTTCAGATCATTACTGATGATGACACCTAGATCCTTTTCCTGCTGTACTTCAGTTAACGATTTTTTTGCATTTGATAGTTATAATTTGAGGTTTCGTTGGCCCTATATGCCTTACTTTACATTTACCGGAATTGAATTTTAATAGCCATTTATCACTCAATCTGATAGTTTTGTCGAGTCACTTTTGTATAGTTCGCAGTTTTCCTCTAGTATATGCTTACCGCCTATTTGTGTCATCTGCAAAGTTGTTTATTTTAGATACAATTCCGCAGTCCAGATCCTTGATATTTATCAGGAAAAAGAGTAGGACCCAAGACCGAGCCCTGATGCACCCCACTAGTGACATCTAACCTCAGATGCCTCACCATTTATTCTACCCGTTGTTTACGATTTGCAAGCCAATCGCCAATCCATGAACATATTGCTCTCCTATGGCATGTGCCCTTAGTCTTGGTCAACAGTCGCTTATGTGGAACTGTAATCGAGGCTTTCACATGGGGGATCAGGTATATTACATCCGAGGGAATTTAGCGCCCAGTTTGAATAAATGACATTAAAAAATCCAGTAGGTTTGTTTATCAGGATCTCTTATTTCGAATCCATGCTGGATTTTAGTATTGAGTTATTTTCATCGAGAAAAGACACTATTTTTATCCGCAATATTTTCTCAATATTTAACAATCACGGACGTTAGACTAATTGGGCGATAATTACTTGGAGCTCTACTCCCTTTCTGAATATCGGTGTAACTTAGCTAATTTCCACATACTAGGACATTTTTTTTCACATAGCGATTTAATTGAAAATATCTGAGGAGGAGTAGGAGGAGGAGAGGAGGAAGAAAGGAAGAGGAGAAGAATTGGTTGCCACAAGCACTCTTACGGACCCTGAGGTGGTTTGATAATAGTGGCGCATAACATATTCATACAGTCTAAGCAGTAGTTAAAACAGTAGTAGGTGGTGGTGGTTCGTAGTAGGTATAGTTAGTAGTAATAACAATGGTAGTAGAGGTAGTAGTAGAAGCTATTATCTACTTGGCATTCTTTTAATTTGCTTTTCAATCATTTACACTCAGACTAACATAAAAAAAGTGAACATTGATAAAAAATATTACTGAGTTTCTGGGCATCTTTGAGTAGAGAAACAAAGAAACTAACTCAAAACAGAGAGAGCGAGAGCGAGAGCGAGAGCGAGAGCGAGAGCGAGAGCGAGAGAGAGAGAGAGAGAGGAGAGGAGAGGCTTGGTGGTGAGGTACTACAAGAATCACAGGATTGAATTTATTACGATGTGTTGTGTGTTTTTGTGCCTGGTGTTGCTTCGTGGTTTCGGTCAAATAGTGGCGGCGTGGTTTTGTTCTAATCATTTACTATTACATTTAATTATTAATTTATCTACAGTATCTATCTAATCTTTTTAGTTCCCAATTTACCGATTTATCACATTATACTGTTGCTGGTTCTCGCCAAACAACTTGACCATTAATAAAAAACAAAGTAGGTTTGATGATTTAAAGTTTTTAGACGTCGAATTTACATCACTCCCCGTAGCCCCCCTCCTTTTTTTCTCTTTTAACCCCCCTTTCAAACGTTGTTGTAAACCCCCCTTCTTTTTTTCTTTTTTGCTATCGTTTTTTTTCTTTTCTTTTGCCCCGAAAATTTTAAAATAACTTAAAAAAATAAGGATATAATTTCAAAGCTTTCATGATGAAAGCTGCCGAGTTCATCCCCGAACCGCGACGCGATGGACTTTATACTATTTCCAGTTTCACTTCGCAATTAACATATTTAGAGAACGACACATGCTTCCGTGTAGCATGGTATCAATCATGACCATGTTTTGCTAATACTTCACATAAACCTGCTGCCAGTTCTCCTTTCCTCTACCTAACACCCGGGAAAAAATAACGAATAATAAAACAAAATACATAAATAATAAATAAATGATCAATAACTAAATTAAAAAAAGAAAATATATACTAATGCACATCCTTTCACTAAATCAACACCAACCTTCTCCTCTGATTTGCTGTTTTTTGTTTAATATCACACAGTCACAACATCAACGATCACGCTAAAGCAAATACAAGATAAAGACTTCCAACCTCATAAAACACCTTTCCAAGCAGTACTAATCTTCCTCGACCTATTCAGTCTTAAATCTGTTTCTAGACGCAATTAAACTGGAACTCTAGTCTTACGTAGTAGGTTAAGGCAGCGTACTACCGGCCCTTCCATGCTCCGAAATGAGGGAGTTAATCAGGACGTACGATCGTCCTGAAGGGAGAGAGAAGGAGAGTCTGTCCCTCTTGTGTCTCCTCACTTTATCCTCAGTGGCCGAGGCATCGAGGCGTTTCCTCGTCCTGCCTGTCTTAATTCCTCTATACCTCTCGTGTGTGTGTGTGTGTGTGTGTGTGTGTAATTTTCCCCACTGTCCTTGTCCACGTGCGCCTGACTCGCAATCGCCAGTTTCACCCTCTCGAAACGAACTTGAAGCTCATTATGACCGATTCTTAGGGTAATGCCTTGGGACTCACACACCCTCATCCCCTTGCCTCAAGGAGGACAGTAACCAACGTGGGCCTGTCAGTGGAAAAAATCCCCGGGAGCGAGCTGGGTGCGAACCGCGAGCCACAGAATGGCTCGCCAAACTCTTATCCGCTGGACCAGCGACTGTGTTATTTCACCATGGTCTGTCCACGCGAGCTGGTTT
>JACEEZ010023281.1:47500-64850 GCA_016584305.1 Chionoecetes opilio
ACAGACAGACAGACAGACACACTTTCGCTTATTTTATGGGATTAACTTTTATTATTAAATATATTTCAATTATAATATTTTTTTAATTTTTTAATTTTTATTTATTTTTTTATACATTTTTTAATTTTTTTTTTTTTTTTTATTTTATTTTATTTATTATTGTTAATATATTTTTATTTTGATTATATTATATTTATTTTTTTAATTAATTTATTATTATTTGTATTTTTTTTATTTACCATTACCCTCACCCCCCACCTATTCCCTCACCTCCCCATCACCCCCCAGACGAAAAAAGGATGAAACCCATCACCCCCCACCCATTCACTCACCCATCACCCCACACCCATTACCCTCACCCCACCCATTCACTCACCCATTACCCATCACCCACATCAGGTTTCCTCAATTCTCGCAACCCCCCGTTTTTTTCACAATTATCGCTAATAGGCTGCTAAATAAAAAAAAAAAAAAAGTTTATTCGAATCATCTCATAAGTGGGCTTGGTGACCTTCCCCTGGTCAACCCGGTCCAAAAATTGCCATATGAGGTGATTGCGCCACGGGGGCGGAACCTATACCCACACACACACACACACACCAGCACCAGACAGACAGACAGACAGACAGACAGACAGACAGACAGACACACTTTCGCTTATATTATTAGAGATAGATGACAGACCCATGGCATTCAATAATGGTAGTAGTAGTAGTAAGAAGTAGTAAAAAATATTGGTGGTTGCAGTATCGTATAGTAGAGTAGTAGTAGTAGTTAAAAAGTATTGGTGGTTGCAGTATAGTAATAGTTTAGTAGTAGTAAAGTATTTGGTGGTTGCAGTAATAGTAGTAGTAGTAGTAGTAGTAGTAAAATTATTTTGGTTTGCAGTAATGTATAGTAAGTAGTAGTAGCAAAGGTAGTGGTGGTTGCAGTAATAGTAGTAAGTAGTAGTAACAGTATGGTGGTTGCAGTTAATAAGGTAGTAGTAGTAGTATTAGCAAAAGTATTGGTGGTTGCAGTAATAGTAGTAGTAGTAAGTAGTAGTAGTAGTAAAAGTATTGGTGGTTGCAGTATAGTAGTAGTAGTAGTATAGTAGCAAAGTATTGGTGGTTGCAGTAATAGTAGAGTAGTAGTAGTATAGCAAACGTATTGGTGGTTGCAGTAATAGTAGTAGTAGTAGTAGTAGTGAGTAGCAAAGTATTGTGGTTGCAGTATAGTAGTAGTATGTAGTAGTGTCAAAATTATTGGTTGTTGCAGGAATAGTAGTATAGTAGCAAACGTATGGGTGGTAGTAGTAGTATATAGTAGTAGTAGTAGTCGTAGTAGTAGTAGTAGTAGTAGTAGTATATAGTAGTATAGTAAAAGTAGTGTGGTGTAAGCTCGTAATGTACTTCTTTTCCTGCTCTCTCTCTCTCTCCTCTCTCTCCTCACCTCTCTCTCTCTCTTCTCTCTCTCTTCCTCCTCTCTCTCTCTCTCTCTCTCTCTCTCTCTCTCTCTTCTCTCTCTCTCTCTCTCTCTCTCTCTCTCTCTCTCTCATCTTTGTCTTACATAACTTTCGCTACTTCTTTTTAAACATTCGATACTGTCACTTTTTCTTCGCTTGCTTTCAGTCTCCTTCATTTATTCTTGTTTCCTTTCATCTATGTGGCTTGGTCTCTTCCTATTACGTCTCTACCCCCCAACCCCCCCTCTCGCTCGCGCACTCTCCTACCATCCTCTCCCCCCCCCCCCCCCCCTCAACCCCTCTCCTCCTCTCCACCCCCCACCTCGTCCTCCCTCCCTCTCCGATCGTCTCTCATTGCCAATCCAAATCACTCTCGTTCGGCTCGCCGCCTTCTATCAAGCCTCTTCCTCCGAGTCGTCTCTCCACATCTCTCCTCAATCAGCCCTCGTCTCTCGTTTTCTCCCCCTCAGCGGCACCATGAAAAATACTCTCATCTTCACTCCCTCTCTGTCGCAGCTAACTCTGCCGAGTTCTGCACCAGCCCGGTTTACAATGTCCCATCTCTCCACTCGTCATCCCTCCCTTTCCTCATTCTTCTCTCTCTCTCTCATCTCTCTCTCTCTCTCTCTCTCCCTCTCTCTCGGGTTTCTTCTCTCGGTCGTCTCGTCTCCCTCTCTCTCTCTCTCTCTCTCTCTCTCATAATCTCTCTAGTGGTTGTTACATCTGCCTCTCTATTCTGGCTCTCTCCTTTATTATCCTTTTTTCCCTCCTCCTTCAGTCCTCCTCTCTCATCCCTTATTCCTTCCTTCTCTCCCTCGTCATTATCTCAAGCGTTGTAGTTCTCCCTCTTCGCTAACTATCTCTTCCTTTCCCTCTCTCCCTCCCCTCCATACCCTCACTTCCACCATTTTCCCCTCAAATACCCTCGCTTCCACCTTCTCCCCTTCTCTCCCTCCCCTCAGATACCCTCGCTTCCACTGTTCCCTTCTCTCCATCCCTTCAAATACCCTCCTTCCACCTCTTTCCCCTCCACTCACCTTCAGATACACTCTCTTCCACCCTTTACCCCTCCCCTCCCATCACTCTCGCTTCCACTTTACCCTCTCCTCCCTCACTCTCGCTGCCCATGTTCCCCTCTCCCTCCCCTCACTACCGGCCGTTTTAATGAGGCTGCTCCAGGTGAAGTAGATTAGGTGAAGTTTGCAGGGACAGGGACGGTGAAGTTGAGCGCGTAGGTGTTAATGACGCCCTCCTCACGTAATAGAGCTCCGCCAACAGCCTGGAGGAGGAAAGGGAAGGTTTTCGTGGGGAGTCCTTTGGTACTCTTGTGTGTGTGAGTTGTGTGTGTGTTTGGGTGTGTGTTGTGTGTGTGTGTGTGTGTGGTGTGTGTGTTGTGTGGTGTTGTGTGTGTGTGTGTGTGTGTGTGGTTGGTGTGTGTGTGTGTTTTACATCATCAGGACTTGGCCTAAGGCAAAAAAAAGAAGTACAAAAAGTCCGCTTAGTTGCAGACCCTATCAAGGAAGACGTAAGAATATAATAAGGTGTGTGTGTGTGTGTTGTGTGTGTGTGTGTTGTGTGTTGTGGTGTGTGTTGTGTGTGGTGTGTGTGTGTGTGTGTGTGTGTGTGTGTCCATATAGTCTTGATCTCTGCCGTTAGTCCCTTTGTCCCTCTATGGTGATTTTCTTCTTGTTTATTTCAATTACCTTTAATCAACTATAGCAAGTCCGGAGTACATAATTATAGTGTCTTGGTTAATACTGTTCTCGTACCCTGCCCGTTCTCTCTCTTCTCAATCCTCTCTCTTCTCTTCTCTCACTCCTCTCTCTCTCATCAATCTCTCTCTCCATCGTCTCTCTCTCTCCTCATCTCTCGCTCTCAGCTCTCGTCTCTCTCGCTCTCTCTCTCCTCTCTCGTCACTCCACGTAAACTCATTAATGCCATGACGTCCTCTGCAATTCCCTCTATTAAAAGTAACAAAGACTACACGTAGACCCATGAGAAGTATTGCCTTCTCATCTATTAACATCCGATATATGATTAAAAACGCGGAAATGGACTACTCTGCACTAATAGCCCACAGCACAGTTTTTCTTGTTTTTTAATTACCTGATACGAGCGGGCAGGTGATTCAAAGGCCCTGCACACCCATCCTTCTGTACTGATATGTGTGTATGTATGTATGTATGTATGTATGTATGTATATATGTACGTATGTATGTATGTATGTATGTATGTATGTATATATGTATGTACGTATGTATGTATGTATGTATGGTATTTCCGTATCTCAATTCATAGTATCTTCCTCGCTTTGGTTTCATCGTTTAGTTTTTGTATTGCTTGTTTGTCGATGTCGATTCAAAAAAAAAAATACAAATAAATCATACACCATACACACACACACCCACACACACACACACACACTCACACACACAGAAAAAAAAAAAAACACACACACATGTACTCATCATACGTTGTTTGATACCAGTATTGTTATATGATACATGATCTAGGACTACTACGAGTTTTTTTTCACAGTGAATTACAGAATAAATAAAATAATATATGAATACTTCTATAAATCGAAAAATGAATAAAAATAGACAAAAAACGAAAAAAATGTATTAGATAGTATAAGAATATAACAAAATAAAAACAGAAGGCACCAAGCAAACCTCCCCCCCAAAAAAAAATACTATGAAGAATTATGAATGCAATAAAAGCAAAAAAACATAATTACAAAAATAACAACAAACAAAAAAACTGCCCAACACTCAAAAAAACAATTACAAAAACAAAAAGTCAGGCAAAAACTGTCCGCCGTGTTCCCGCCGCGTCATGGGATTAATGTGGGAATATTGGTCACGTGACGGGAAATCCCATTAAAGAAATACAATAAAAGAATCCTCGGCCTTGATTCGATTACGCTTCTTCTCAGCTCCACCACGATCCCCGACCTCCCATTGACGCGGCATTGCCTTCCATCACACACACACACCACACACGCTGACTGTGTGTGTGTTGGTGTGTGTGTGGTGTGTGTGTGTGTGTGTGGTGTGTGTGTGTGTGTGTGTGTGTGTTGTGTGTGTGTATTCATCTAGTTGTATTCATCTAGTTTGTAATTTCAGTTCCAGAGCATCGCTCGTGTGGTCCCGTCTCCATATCAACATTTTTATCATTCATCCTTTTAGTTCTTAGTGTTTGGCCGCAGCCTCACCCGTGAGGCGGATCACAAACCCAACGGCTAATAACCGGTACCCATTCACGCTGGGTGGACAGGGGCTCGGGTTTTAAGAAGACCGTCCGTCTGTCTTCGCTCCGCCCGGGGATCGAACCCGGGACTTCTCGGTTGTGAGCCGAGCGTGCTACCACTACACTACGGAGTTCCCCATGGTGTGTCTCACACACACACACACGTGTGTGTGTGTGTGTGTGTGTGTGTGTGTGTGTGTACTTGTAATGAGATGAAAGGTTATGTGTAGGAGTATATAGACAAAATTTCAAAGAAAGCACGAATGCCCCAGGCTGCAAAAATACCCAATTTTCTTAACTAATGAAGAAATTGGATCAGCCTGGCCAAATATAGCTTATAACCATCTCAAGGATGAGCCTAACCTTTCCTGAAAGTCTGGTTGCAATTGGGACAGAAATGGCGGAGCCTCAGCTGCAGGCTTACAGACGGACAGACGGACATTCAATGAATTTTAGTATATCTTTTTTTTCCTTTTTCTTCGACCTTTTCATCGTGACTTTTGCTTAGTGATATTTTTACAAAAATAATTTAGTTTAAAAGAACTAATCAATATTTTGACGAATCGAAACATCATAAATATACGAAGTGTCGGGAATTCATGGCAACAAACAAACATGCAGTGTCAGCCTTGGCCATTATAAGAAAAGTACAAGAAAAATAACCTGATCTAAGAAAAGAGATCAAGGAAACATGGAGACAGTAATAATTGTCACCACCCTGAGTAGTGGAGACACCCGGGAATGGGTCACGCGGCGTGGCGTGCCAGGCGTTCGGAGGTCACCGTGTTGGGTCACAGCGTGAGTCACAGGTCACGGCGGTACATCAAGGAGTGAGTAATGTCGTGATCACCAGCGAGCTCCTCACTTCTGGGTCGCCGCTCCTCGGCGATAATGTTGTTGCCGCCACTGCTTCCACAGCTGTCGTCGCCGCTCCGCCGCCTGCAGGCGTGCCTTGATGCAGGCCTCGACGGCGGCCACCTCGGCGGGAGGGCCCGTTATCCCCACCTGGCGGGACTCTGTGTTGGTGGCGGGGGGCACCGACACCCTCACGCCGGGGTACTCCTGTGCCAGCCTGATCAGCGCCTTGCCCCCGGGGCCCACCACGTGGCGCCGCATGTCGGGTGCCACATCCACCACCACCGTTGTTTTGGCCTTCTTACGTCGCTCGGCGGCCTCACGCAGCTGTGCCTCGATGCCCTCCAGGCGGCCGGCGATGTCCTTTGCGGCGGAGGCCACCTGACTCTTGGGGCCTTCGAGGCTAACATGGTTTGAGGTGCAATCCTGGGGCAGGGGCACCGTCACGCGCACGCCGGGGAAGTCCTGTCTTAGTTTTTGGACAGTGTTCCCCCGTGGGCCGATGACGTGCTGCCGTCTGCCCGGTGGCACCGGCAGCAACACCTTCACCGTGTCTGCCATGTCACACACACACACACACACACCACACACCCACACACACTCACACACATACACACACACACACACACACACACACACACACACACACCACACACACACACACACCGCACCACTCTTCACAAACCCTCAGACATGGACTTCTTACATTCTATTAAAAATACTTGTGGCTCGTAACAGTGGCAGTGGTGATCTGTATTATGATAAGTGAAGTGCCTCTGAATAGGGATGAATATAGGGTATCAAGTTTTTTTCTCCAAATCACGTTTTTCTTGAATAATTAAAAAACTATGATAGTTACGTAGTAAACATGTATACGTTAATAGACATTGAATAGGTCAAGGCCTTTCTTTTGAGCTATAATAAAAACAAATCAGGTTATAATTAACTGAGTAAATTATATTTAAATATTTCATAATAAAATATTGAGTAATTGCTTTACTGCTTATTGCAGTTTTTGCTTTTATTACTTTTTAAATTTTTGCTTTTGTTTAAAAACATTTGAAGCTTTTTTAAGATACCGACCAAACCACATGTAGAACACATCAAGCTTAACATTTGTTCCCCTATTAATCTTTCCTCTAGGACTAACAGTTTCGCGTTCAAATGGTAAAAACTAAACTAATATACTCCACGATTGCTACCCTAAGGCATTCAAAGGTCCCACCGGTGTTACCTGCGCTACGCTCTGGCCGAGTGTTAACCCCTTCACGCCCAGATCTTTCCTTTGCTATATAGAATAGTCTGTTGTTGAGCCATAAAAGTACGAAAAGTCACTGAATATACCAAATTAGCTAGTGGACAAGGATGATAAACAGGTCATATCTATAAAATATTGCTTATATTAACTAAAAATAGTCTAATGGTAGCCAAATTACAATGAAAATTACGTTCTGGGTCTCAAGGGGTTAAGGGTCGTGCTGCTTTTTGTTATTTTTTTTCAATACATACATTTCAATACAATATTATATATACCCCTATTATCATATATTCTTAATAGGAATAATTAAATTGGGTATTAGTTTTTTTCTTCATATCAAGTTTTTCTTGAATAACTCAAAAACTATGATAGTTACGTAAAACATAGCTCCGTTTATGTATGTGTATGTCACACACACACACACACACACACACACACACACACAACACACACACACACAGAGAGAGAGGAGAGAGACACATACACACATTCACTGTGTTATCTGTTATTCTTTGATTATCATGAATTCTTTTGTCTACCTAATCTCCTCTTCTTCCTCTCTCTCGTCTCTCTCATCTCTCTCTCTCTCTCTCGTCTCTCTCTCTTCTCTCTTCTCGTCTCTCTCTCTCCTCTCCTCTCTTCCTCTCTCCCCCCTCTCTCTCCCCCGTCACAGTAAAATTCATCTATCCCCATATTTCTTTTTTTTCCCTCTATCTTGTTTTCCCTAATTGAGTTGGCGTGTCAGTTATTCCTGTCGTTATCATGTGTGCTATCTCTTCCCTTGTTTTTTCTTTTGCATTGCTTTTCTCCACTCTTTCTGTCCTCGTAAAACATGCAACTTTCCCAGCTGACCTCGTTTCCTCCTCTCTCCCTCCCTTCAAATACCCTCACTTCCACCCTTTTCCCCTCTTTCCTTCCCCTCAGATACCATTCGCTTCCAACATTTCCTCCTCCCATCCCTTCAAATACCCTCGCTTCTACCTTTCTCCCCTCTCTCCCTCCCTTCAAATACCTCGCTTCCACTTTTCCCCACCTCGCCTCTCCCCTCACTCTCGCTTCCACCTTCTCCCCTCTCTCCCTTCCCTCAGATACCTCGCTTCCACTTTTCCCCACCTCACCTCTCCCCTCAAATACCTCGCTTCCACCTTCTCGCCTCTCTCCCTCCCTTCAAATACCCTCACTTCCACCTTCTCCCCTCTCTCCCTTCCCTCAGATACCTCGCTTCCACTTTTCTTCTCTTTCCCTCCCCTCAGTACCGTACTACCCTCGCTTCCACTTTTTCCCTCTCTCCCTCCCCTCAGATACCCTTCGCTTCCAATATTTCCCCCTCCCATCCCCTCAGATACCCTCGCTTCCACCCTTTTCCCCTCCACTCACCTTCAGATACCTCTCTTCCACCTTTACCCCTCCCCTCCCCTCACTCTCGCTGCCACCTTCTCCCCTCTCCCTCCCCTCACTTACCGGCCGTTTAATGAGGCTGCTCCAGGTGAAGTAGATGTAGGTGAAGTTTGCAGGGACGGGGACGGTGAAGTTGAGAGCGTAGGTGTTAATGACGCCCTCCCTCACGTAATAGAGCTCCGCCAACAAGCCTGGGGAAGGAGGAAAGGAGAGGGTTAGTGGGGAGTCCTTTGTACGTCGTGTGTGTGTGTGTGTGTGTGTGTGTGTGTGTGTGTGTGTGTGTGTGTGTGTGTGTGTGTGTGTGTGTGTGTGTGTGTGTGTGTGTGTGTGTGTGTGTGTGTGTGTGTGTGTGTGTGTTTACATCATAAAGGACTGGCCAAGGGCAAAAAAAAGAAGTAACAAAAAGTCCGCTTAGTTGGCAGACCCTATAAAGAAGACAGTAAGAGAATATAATAAAGGGGGTGGGCGATGTGTGTGTGTGTGTGTGTGTGTGTGTGTGTGTGTGTGTGTGTGTGTGTGTCAATATAGTCTTGATCTCTGCACGTTAGTCCCTTTTTTCCCTCTATGGTGCATTTTCTGCTTGTTTATTTAATTACCTTTAATCAACTATATAAGTACGAGTACATAATTATAGTGTACGTAGTTAATACATGTTACTCGTACCCTGCCCGTGCTCTCTCTCTCTCTCTCTCTCTCTCTCTCTCTCTCTCTCTCTCTCTCTCTCTCTCTCTCTCTCTCTCTCTCTCTCTCTCTCTCTCTCTCTCTCTCTCTCTCTCTCTCTCTCGTACACTCGCACCTAACTCCATTATGCCATGACGTCCTCTGCATTCCCTTCAATTACAAGTACAAAGACCACCACGTAATATCACATGAGACGTATTGCCTTCCATACTAATTAACAATCCGATATGTGATTAAAAAAAGGCGGGAAATGGACTTAACTCTGCACTAATAGACCACAGGCACAGTTTTTTTTTTTTTTTTTAATTACCTGGACGAGCGAGAGGTGATTCAAAGGCCCTGCACACCCATCCTTCTGTACTGTATGTGTGTATGTATGTATGTATGTATTGTGACGAAAAATTCATATTTCCCGCGTATGTGTTGTGATGGTCAAGATGGCCGGGGCAGAGTGTAGCCCCGCCCCCTTTGGAGGAAGTATGGGTAACGAGAGGGTTGCCACCCGCCGCCAGATAGGTCACCCATATAAAACAGGTCGTGACCCTTGCCTCGGCCCAGTTCAGTTTTGACCGCCGTTGCGATAGGATCTCCCCGCCGCGCTCCCCCGCCGCGCTCTCGCTCATTGCCGTGACATACAGACTACCAATCTGAGTTAGAACTTTGTTCTACCCTCAGTCGCTGGTGTCTTGTGTCTGTTTTTTCAAAGGTGTTTTCGAGCTTCTCTCAGTGGTTTATTGCGCGTTTTTCCGTGTTAGTGTATCCGCTCACGGCTAGAAACTTCGTAGTTTCCCCGTGCCGCGTTCCGGGATTATCAACATTGGATTCCATACCAGTTTTCGACACCGAGTAAGTACCCAGTTCACGTTTTTCTCTCTTTTTCTCTCCCTCAGTGTCCTTATCTCTAATTGTCCCCTGCCAGTGTCTCCTCAGTAAAAGCCCCCCCTGTAAGCTCTCCATCTTTGATCTAGTGTTTTATTTTGTCCCTATCATTCCTCTTGTGTGCACTTTCTCTCTTGTCAGTGTTTCTTCCGTTTAAAGTCTCCCCCCACCCCACCCGGCAAACTCAATCTTTGCTCCAGTGTTATTTGTTTTTATTTCATTTTTCTCAAACGATCTCCCTACCTCTCCATCTCAGTGTACCCTCTCTCTGTGCCCGGTGTCTTGTTTCTTGTTTTTTGCAGCTCCGCACTGGGGCGACCACAGACTGGCGTGAGAGTAAGTTTCCTGGCATAGCTCTGTGTCCAGAACTTGTGTTTCCTCATTGTTCTCTCCACAGTTATCGGAGCCGCCACGGAGTGCCAAGGGCATTCCGACTTTTCCTCAGTTGTGTTTGTGGGTACGTACTCTAATCTTATCTAGTGTATATTCAGCTGTGCATTACCCATAAGTGAAATAAGTTGTGATAACCCCGTTTCGCTGTATGCCCTCCAAGCATGGCAAACCCACGCCCCCCTGACCGCACGCTGCGATACAAACATAGCGACGCCAACCCAAATGACATCAGCGCCTACTTTTTTGAAATAACACAGATAGCGCAAACAAAATGCTTTATCTCCGGCCCGTACGTCATCGTCGGTCTCGCTTCCGAGGCCGACCTCACAGCACACACTACCACGAAAACAACACAAAAACTGAAAGAGAAAGGCTACACCCTAATTGAACCCCCAGCCATGATCTCAGCTAGAACAATCCTTGCTCGCCGCATCGACGACCTCCTACTCAACTCAAACATAGACACTCTACGACAGGAAATAGTAACAAAAAATAGGGTACAGATAGACGAAATTTCAATAATACACAAGGCTCACATGATTAAAATCAGGACACATTCAAAACAACAAGCAGAAACACTAGCAAAGAACGGACTTAAAGTTTTCTCACAAATCATCCCACACTATAACGTAGATATCGAAGAACATCTGCCAGTGATACAATGTTTCAAATGTTTCCTCTTCACACACCGAACAAATAACTGCACAGAAATAGTCGAAAAATGCTCCAAATGCGCTGATGTAGGCCACAACTACAGACAATGCAAATCCAACAATACCAAGTGCTCTAATTGCGGCGGGGATCACACCGCCGTCGCCTTTAGGTGCATAATGAAGCGCAAAGCTCAAACAGAACAAAACTCAACGACCCTCACTCCAGAAAACGCCATACATACATACGCAAGGGTCGCAACCCCTACCTCTTCCCCTCCTGTCCCCTTACCCAACCCTACTAACACCACAACACCCGTAAACCCTACCCCTTCCCCTCCTGCCCTCTCACTCCCTCCTCCCACTAACACCACACCACTCGAAGACCAACCACCAGTGCACATAGCAGACTCCACACATGCGACATATAAAATCACGGCCTGTGTACAAACCGCCGCCCACATGGCAAAAGGAAACCTTCACCTCTTCCACGAACAAGTCACAGAATTACTAAATGAAAATGGTTTACCCTCCTTCAAAATGTCAGACGCCTTCATAACTAAACATACACACTCATACCAAAAAAATCACGGACAAAATTCGACACCATCCAACACCACCCAACCCGAGACACACACCCCCACCGATACAGCAGAGCAAGCAGATCAGTCCTTGTCCTCAGAGAACGACAGCGAGGAGCCGGAGAGCTCCAGCGAGGAGGAGCCGGAGAGCTCCAGTGAGGGCGACACGCCCGGAGCCCAACCGCAGGAACCTTCCCGCGCCCCACCCAGCGCACTCTTACCCCTACCTACTAAACATACCTTCTCCCTTCCCGCTAACCCTGCTTCCCCTGTCACCACACGCGCACAAACTTGTAGTAAAGCCAAAGCGAGTAAACTTAATAGTTAATCAACAAACACGTACGCTATGATCACCTTCATGCAGCTAAATTGTCGCGGATACAAAAATAATCGTCATCTAATAACTGAGTCTATAAGATCCTTAGACCCAGACATTGTCCTCCTCAATGACATCGGGGCTCTCAGTAACCCCATAAAACTGTACGGATACACGTGTAAAAACACCACAGCCATACCTCACGACGGCGTAGCCATCCTGATAAAACACCACTCTTCGGACACGACTTCTTAGTGGACTGGCCTACACCTCATTTCTTAGCAGCCAAGATTCATACTCACATGGTCCCATCTTGGTGGCCACAACTTACGCTCGACCCCACACCGGACTTCCTCTTACCAGTATACAACGATATTCAACCACACGACAAAAAAACCATACTGTCTATCTCATAGCCGATCTCAACGCTGCACACAACAACTTTCCAGACACGGCAGGAACAACCCACACGGCCTTCAGCTACACCAACTTGTAAACTTGAAAACGCCTTCGCTTTCTCGGGCCCAGACTTCCCAACAGTTTCCTTGGAAATGGTGGCACGGGCGACCCGACCTTGCCATCACTAACAGACAGTCCATTCACCTACACCACCACCTCTCTCCGGGCCCCCTTTGTGGCTCGGATCACATACCACTAATTCTCCGCTTATCCACAAACCCTATTTCCGTCCCTTCACCACCTTACTTTGACTACAAGAACGCAAACTGGGCAGACTTCAAGGATGCCCTCGCAAACACACACAACCCCACACCACTAGAAAGACAATACCACACTCAACTTGACACAGCCATAAACACTCTTCAAGAAAACATCCTCACAGCTGCTAACACGTACATACCAAAGAAACAACACAAAATTTTCTATGACTTTAAACCCTCTATCCGGACACAACGTCTCCTTATCTGCTACAGAACACGCTTTGCACGCAACATTCAAAATCACATCCGAGTCCAGGGAGACCTAAACATTCTACGCCAACACGTCCTCGACAGCTTACAGACTGACCACGACACACACTGGAAAACCTTAGTACAACGCATGGACAGCAAGCGCACCTCTAACTCCACTGAGTTCTGGCACATGGTGCACAGAATGAAGGGAATAAAGAGGGAACGCTTCGAGTTTTTACTCGTCAACAACATCCGGGTAAGAGACCCTGTCCGAGTCACCGATGCGTTTAAACAACACTGGGAAACTGTTTTCCGACCACACCCCCTCCCTCAGCACATCCCAGCACAACACACATAGAACATATTACCACACACATGCACCGACACGAAGTAGACACTATTCCTCTGGGCTACATAAACACAAACAACTTAAACCACGAAACCCCTCTCACCACACCTTTTGAGGAGGAGGATGTCGCCAGGCTGCTAAAACGAACGCCACGCCGCGCACCGGGCCCCACAGGCATCACCTGGCCCATCATCAAAAATCTCCCCCCACCAATCATTTCCTCACTCACACACATTTTCAACGCCTCGCTCGCCACAGGCTATTTCCCAAAAGCCTTCAAAACCGCCACCACAATTCTCATTCCGAAACCCAGGAAAAGCCCTCACCTCGCCGAAAATTACCGTCCGATTAGCCTCCTCGACATTCTAGGAAAGACCTTTGAAAGACTAGTATGCACCCGACTTAAGACGCACCTCGAGACAAAAAACCTCCTGTCCCCAAAGCAGTTTGGCTTCAGGCAAGGACACTCCACCGACGACGCGCTAAACACCATAGTGGCCTACCTCAAAGGGAGCACACAACCAAGCTATTATAAAACAGTTCTAGTGACAAAAGACGTAAAACAAGCATTCGACACCGTGTGGCACACAGGACTCAAATATAAAATATGTAACGACTTTGACCTCCCTATTCTGACAAAAAGACTACTATGCAACTTTCTGACAGACAGACAGATGAGACTCCGTCATACAGACATACTTTCCGACCCTTTTACACCACTAGCCGGGGTCCCCCAGGGCTCTATCCTTTCCCCAACTCTCTTTAACATGTACACTCATGACCTACCTGACCCGACACAACGAGAATCACTGACCATTCAGTACGCAGACGACGTGACACTTTAGCACGCTCCAGACAATTAGATCAATTAACTGACCGCATCCAATGGGAAATTACTGCAACCAGCCTGTGGGAACTCAAGTGGAGGATTCACTCACACCCTCAAAAAACTAGTCACTTACTTTAATATAAAAAGCGAGAAGCCGAGACTAATATATCTATACCCGTTTCTACCACAACCCACACAATCCCCCGAAGTAATAATAACATAGTACTCGGCCTTAACATAGATAAACATCTCAGATTCAATCACCACACAAGCGCCAAATTAGGTATCGCGGCCAGAGTACAGAGCAGCCTGGGCAGGTTCCGCTACAGCTGCGCGCGCACAAAATTGCATCTTTTCAAAGCCCTTGTTCTACCACACTAACCTATTGCCCCTCATCCTCTCTCTAGTGGCAAAAACCAATCTTCGCAAACTACAGAGGATCCAGAACAAGTCACTACGCTCCGCCTTAGGAGTAAGGTGGTACGACTTCCGGACCTCTTCCTCCCTTCACGAGGAGACCAACATCCTTCCCATCAACTCACACTATACAACAGAGCACAAAAAACGAATCACCATGTTCCAACACACACATGACACAATGTACACCTTCATCGACACTCTCCCACGAGCTTATCGTCTTCCCCGAACAAACTTACTAACACCAAACCCCAACCCCCCACTTCCAATCTACACATAATCACTTCACTGTTCCCACTAACTCCTCTTATTCCACTAACCCTTTTTTTCCACCCGCTTCCATCGGGGAGGGCCAGGCTTGGCCAGACCTTCCTACACACTCTCTGTGGTATTGTTTTAGAGATGTGCCAACCGCTGGCAGCAGCGAGTCGCGACAGCCCAGGTCGAGACCACGTTCTGCCACAAACGGATTCCTCAACAGTGTTCACACAGCCACGACTCTATCCTTTCCCTGTCCTGAAATTAACCACACCCTTCCAACAGGTTTCCTCGGGGCGAGGCACGCAGTCGGTCCCGGCTGTTTTTTTCTCACTTATTGTCTTATAGCTTTGTATTCATATTTTTTGTTTTATAAAATTATTTTTTGATAAGGCTGGTGCTGCGTGCAACGCCCTGCACCTCTTCTAACGGTTCAGGGCCGGAGGGTTTTCCATCCAGGCGGGCCAAGACTGACAGGCCATGGGTGGCCACGGCTAAATGACCGTGACCAGCGCAGCCGCCGACGGCCCGTCTTCCGCATGGATCCCCCCCCCTAACACACTCTCTAACCATCGTCCTCCCTCCGTGCGAGTCTTCAGGAAAGCAAAGACTGATGGCGGCGCAAGGCAACCACGTTAAAGTTCGAGACCCGGACCCTTGCGTCACCACCGACGGCCTCCACACCCGCGGGGGAGCAGACCTGGTTACACCACCACACACAGCGGGGATGAAGACTGGTTGTCTTTCGGATCGTCCGTCGGGTTGTAAACTTTTGTCGGTCGGTGGGGAAGCAAATTCGGTCGCAACTCTCCGTTGTCCTTCTCACCAACTCTCACTCTCCTTCCGTGGTTCGGACGAGGCCACATAAAATCCAATGACCCTTCGCTCTACGAGGTATCCTGTCCCCCTTTTATGCTACTACAAAACTTTTTACTCCTACAATCCACTCCGTTCCACTTCCCACCCCTCCCCGTCTTCTATCTCACTGCTACTATCCTGCCGTGGTTCGGACGAGGCCACATTAAATCCAATGACCCCTCTGCTATACGGAGGTAATCTTACCCTTTTTTACGCTGCTGCAAAACTTTATACTCCTACAATCCACTCCATTCCGCTCGCCTTCCCCTCTCTATCAGTGGTTCGGTTCCCACGTAAAACTGTAGGTCCCTCCGCTCTACGGAGTCCTTCTTCCCCTGTCCAATCTCTGAAAAAATAAAAAAAAACAAAAAAAAACACTTATAATCTCAGACTTCTTTCACTAAATTTTTCACAATTTCCTTCTCCTATTTGTATATGTTGGAACGCGAGAGAGGTGGTGGAGAAATGAAGCCAGCCGCCCGTGCGGGGTGCCGAGGAGTATCAGGGTGTGCGCGCGTACATGGCAATGACAGAAAAAAAAGCAAAACAAGACAATAAACAAACAACAACAGCAACAAGAAAAACAAGATAAGAAGAAAGTAGATAAGAAGAAAGAAGAACGAAGAGAAGAAGAAATCAAGTCAAGCGTGAAGAAAGACAAATCAAGAACAAAACCAAAACCGAAGAACTGGTGGGAGGCGGGGGTGGGCGCGGGGTTGTCCTGGGTGTGTCCGGAGCACCATCTTCCGAGGCCCATGTCCTGCCAAGCCGCCCCAGAGTGGTTTCTGTTTGCTCGTGCGAGATGGGAAAGCGTGTCGTTAGGTCGAGATCGACTCACAACAAAAACACACAAAAAACATACAGCACCTGGGTCAAGCCCCGGAGACTTTTTCTCTTACTAGCCTCCTTTCTCTCACCCATCTATTCTTCTCCCTGTCCCCACTTCCCCATCTCCTGCTTTCTCTTTTTATATTCTTCTTCTATTCTGCCTCGGCCCCCACTCCAATCATTTCCACTCTTATAGTGTTGTGTGAGGAGCCACTGTGACGGCGTGGGCATACCACGTGGGAGGCTGTGTGAGTCCTCCTTCCTCCTTGATACCAGGGTATTGTGAGTATCTTGTAAAGTGTTTTCATCATTATTAGTTCACCGATGTCGGGTGGGCTGTATTTACGGAAAGTGAGAGTAGGAGGGAAGTAGGTGATGAGGCTCAGTAGAAGCGCTCTTTTGTGATTGGGAGGATAACGTTCAGTAGAAGCGTTGTGTTATGTATAGAGCTTCAGTGGAAGTGCTCTTTTTGTGATGGTATAGACGCTCAGTAGAAGCGCTCTTAAGGTGTTTTTGTGTGTGGAGGCCGGAAGTTAGAGAGAGACGGAAAGTGAGAGTGAGTGAGATTTTGGTAGCGTCGCGCGTGGTATCCCTATCTGCGAGTTTTCTGTGACCGTGCATTCAAGTGTTTATTTGTTGTACCAAGGAATTGGAGTTAAGAGTGTTAATTATATAAGGATTTCATATGTTGATCTTGTTTTAAATATCCTGAATTAACTTAATTAGACCCACGTGTCCCTGGGGCATGGCCTGGGGTGGCGACCTTGTGTCACCGATCGTGACAGTATGTATGTATGTATATATGTACGTATGTATGTATATATGTATGTACGTATGTATGTATGTATGTATGTATTTCCGTATCTCAATTCATAGTATCTTCCTCTCTTTGGTTACATCGTTTAGTTTTGTATTGCTTGTTTGTCGATGTCGATTCCAAAAAAAATACAAATAAATACATACATACACACACACACACACACACACACCACACACACACACACACACACACACACACACACACAACACACACACAACACACACTCACACTCACACACACACACACACACACAAACTGTACTATCAGTTGTTTGATACCGTATTGTTATATAACATGATCTAGACACTACGATTTTTTCACATGAATACAGAAAATAAATATGAATACTTCTATAAATCGAAATGAATAAAAT
>JACEEZ010023281.1:76386-128886 GCA_016584305.1 Chionoecetes opilio
TTTTATCCTAAAACTGTAGGTCCCTCCCTCTACGGAGTCCTTCTTCCCCTGTCCAATCTCTGAAAAATAAACAAAAAAACAAAAAACACTTTTAATCTCAGACTTCTTTCACTAAATTTTTCACAATTTCCTTCTCCTGTTTGTATAGGGTTGGAACGCGAGAGAGGTAGTGGAGAAATGAAGCCAGCCGCCGTGCGGGGTGCCGAGGAGTATCAGGGTGTGCGCGCGTACATGGCAATGACAGAAAAAAAGCAAAACAAGACAATAAACAAACAACAACAGCAACAACAAAAACAAGATAAGAAGAAAGAAGAGAAGAAGAAAGAAGAACGAAGAGAAGAAAAAAACAAGTCAAGCGTGAAGAAAGAAAAATCAAGAACAAAACCAAAACCGAAGAACTGGTGGGAGGCGGGGGTGGGCGCGGGGTTGTCCTGGGTGTGTCCGGAGCACCATCTTCCGAGGCCCATGTCCTGCCAAGCCGCCCCAGAGTGGTTTCTGTTTGCTCGTGCGAGATGGGAAAGCGTGTCGTTAGGTCGAGTTCGACTCACAACAAAAACACACAAAAAACATACAGCACCTGGGTCAAGCCCCGGAGACTTTTTCTCTTACTAGCTTCCTTTCTCTCACCCATCTATTCTTCTCCCTGTCCCCACTTCCCCATCTCCTGCTTTCTCTTTTTATATTCTGATTCACTCCTCAGCAGTGATGCCAGATATGAGGATTTGTCCCTAGATTTGGGGATTTCGGGGCCCTGATGGGGACATTCACTCTCGATTTGGGGACTTTTGAGGCTTCTGAAAAAAATATGTTTTTATCGCTTAAAATAATATTATTAATATGAAGGTTAAAAAAAAACATGAGGTTAAACCGACGACAAGGAAGAAGTAAGGACACGGACTGAACGCGAATGAGCCAGAGCTAACAAAAAAAATAGAGGGTAAAGTTGCCGACTTCGGGTTTTTTCGACGTTCAAAGGTTCAAGAAATCAATGATTACCATGAGTTTTTGGACGATTGTAGAACCTGCATGTATGATATGATGTTATTCGTGCCCTATAATCATTACTGAAGATAAGAATTACTGATGAAACCCCCATGTTTCCAAATTTGTCAAGTTTTGTTTCTGGGCTATTGTGTCTTCCTCATTCTAGTGCCACAGCAGAAAGGATATTTTCATCTGTAAACAATTTAAAAACAAAACAAAGAAACAAACTCAACCAGAACTCTAGTTGGACTTCTGCATACAAAGCGGTATTTGAAAGGCCGGGAATGTTTCAATTTTGCTGTAAATGATAAACTAGTCAACATGATGACTTCAGATATCTACAAATACCATGAAAATGATGATTCGAGTGATGATATTATTTAGTATGCAAATGTGTTATATTCTATTCTTTCTTTCTGCCTTAGTACAGTACTATATGTCCAGAATATTAGTTGGATTATTTAGGTTCCCCAAGAGGCTAAGAGCATTTATATTTTCATTTATTTCTGTATCATATTTCTAAGCAATTTGAGGAAATATATCATCCCCATCAGCCTAAAGTAGAACATTTTATTAAATGTATTTTTTATTAAATGCTCATCCTATTACTGCCTTTTTTTTTTTTTTGCAGTCCTTGTGAAGATTATAATAAAAAAGTGAATTATGCTACTTCATGTGTAATGTAATATATTGTGTAAAACAAAGTATGAATTATTTACACATTAAAATCAACATGGCAATTTTAATTTACATGTGGAGTAGCTATGCAGCATATATTTCAGCATTTTTATAACAAGTATGGAAATATATGAAATGGGGATTTTTGGGGATTTTCCCCCCGAATATTTAGGGATTTTGAGACCAGACTGTCTGGCAACACTGCTCCTCAGTCCGCATTCAGCCTCCACAAAGGCAACACCGCGCATGTGTGTGTAATCCACCTGTCTCACCTAAATAAAGGCAACACTGCAAGACCATATTTATCTAACCGGCACCACCATCAAGGACGTCACTCTTAGTGCCTTTCAACATCAGCATCATCATGAACCTTTTAGTCCAGTCAATCTAGCTGATTTTTTGGCAGAACCTCAAACAAATTGCTAACAAAGGTTTTTAACTTGGATATTGGGCATGAATAACCTCTCTTTCGGATAAAAAAAAGTTTACCAAAATTAACCTTGCCGAAAGGGGTCAACGGCCGCCATCTGTAAAATCCAACGGGGAAGATCTCCGACCCGCCGCCACAAACGGTTTTTTCCTCCTCTTATCCATAATAATTAAGCTAGGTCAATATTTTTTTTACACCAAATGCATGACTATGTACTGCCATTACCATACAATTTTCATCAAAATTGGTACTGTAGTTTTTTGTGCAAAAAAATAAAACCGATAAAGGGGTCAACGGCCCGCCATCATTGGCAAGCACTCTACCCAGCTTTATTTCCTTTAATCCTCATCTCTGTATTTCCTTTAATATTTTCTCCACTTTCTGTCCACTCTCTTTTTCTTATATTTCTGCTGTGAAATAGTCTTTCAGACTAAACAGCGTCAACTTCATTACTCACTCATTATTTTTGGCATGATTACTGAACATACACAGGGATGCCAGGCAAACTAATATGACACAACCAGCAATGACAGTGTTTGAATCCGCAGTTCATACATTTAATTTAAGAGGCCAACGATAGGTGGAATTCTTTTCTCTTTTGTCCAAATTGGACCTTAAAATAAAAAATTAATTAATTAAATATAGCTATGATGTAGCTATAATTTGACTTTGGCATTAGAATATCTTGGGAATTCCCTAGTCCTGGTATTCGTTGCTTAGCTCTAGCTCGTTGCGTTTCTCCAGACATATGACCCTTTCACGGAAGATCCGTCCATTCACAGCATTTCAAGTGGAGTAACTGGAGACAAAAAGGTGAATGTGGACAAAGCAAACTCCATAGGAGAGACAATCATAGCTTCAATGGTTGGAAAAAATGTCCACGAGTACACTTTTAAAAGAAAGGATCAGGCAATTACACTTGGGTCAAAAGTTTCGCTCAGCAAAGATGAAGCAGTTGAGACTGATCCACAACTCCTATTCCAGAGACTGTGTGTGCTATCTACCAATGAACCCTCAACTCAGCAGCAGCAAGAACATTTCCAGTATGAGCTTTGTGGTTACCCACCTGCACTTTTTAATTCTTTCGGACTGCCGCGAGAGGCAAAGAAAACCGGCTTTGGCAGACGCAATATGGGAACTGACTTCCCCTGTACAATCAGGTCCACAGTCCTTCAATCCACAGTATCTCTTAGATGGTGGAGCACTACTTCAACGCCTCCATGGCAAAAAGGTCACACATTTGATGAGATCTGTGCCCGATACCGCAGATATGTCACAACTAGATATGGAAAAGCATGCATTGTCTTTGATGGATATGAAAGTGGTCCATCCATTAAAGACGCGACTCACCGACGCCGAGCAGGGGGCTCTGTTGGTGTTAAGGTGTTACTGACCCCTAAAATGGTGTTCAAATTAAAAAAGGATGTTTTCCTAGCTAATCAAGAAAACAAACAATTGTTCATCAACTTGCTGGAAAGAGTTTGGAGGAAGCGGTTGTAAAGTAGTTCCATGCATCTGGAGACGCTGACGTATTGATTGTGAAGACTGCTCTAGAACTGGCATAGACAGGAGAAACCATTTGATAGCAGATGACACTGACCTATTGGTCCTTCTATGTTATCATGCCAATAGAGATGACGGTTACAATATCTACTTCACGCCACAACCAAAGGCTAGTGCAAAAAGTGTGAAAGTCTGGAACATCAAAGAGATGAGGAAATCTTGGGAGATGTGGTTTGTTCCAACATTCTTTTCATCCATGCACTACTGGGTTGTGATTGTACATCCAGTGTTCATGGAATTGGGAAGGCAGCGTCCCTTCGAAAGGTGATGAACAATAGAAACTTCCTCAAACTGGCAGAAGTGTTTGGCAAGGATAGCAGTTCAGAAGAGGTTATGAAGCTGGGGAGAAGGCTTTAGTGTGCCTGTACAATGGTAATGATGGGGAAAACATCAATCATCTCCGACTGAGGCGCTTTAAGGAAAAGGTTGTAAAAGCTCAAAGTATGTTGAGGCCAAATCATTGCCACCAACAAGAGCAGCTACGAAATTCCACAGCCTTCGAGTTTACTTCCAAATCAGGAATGGAAAGGTAGAAACCAGCTAAAACCTGACGAGTGGGGATGGAAACTTTCAGATGGTAAATTACAACCAATCATGACTGACTTGCCAGCTGGCCTGTAAATTTGTTGGCTATAATTAGGTGTAACTGTACTTCAGGGTGTAGTACAGCAAGATGCAGTTGCAGGAAACATGGCATTCACTGTTCAAACTTGTGTGGTGATTGCAAAGGCCTCCACTGCACCAACTCACCACAGCCAGATCTTGATGATGATGAAATTACCTGTGACTAGTTCTTGACAAGAAATGTTCTTTGGTCCGTTCATGAACTTGTTCTGTGGTGGTTATGCAAGAGCCTTGCCCCAGCATTCGACCAACTGACCATTCCATTATTGTAAGTTGTACTTATTTTGGACCTTTTTTTTTATGAAATGTCAGGAATTAATGTGAAAATTGTTGCCTTGAAAAAGGCTACTTAGTCTGTTTTTGTACCCTTTATATTCATATTGTATAAGAAATAAAAAAAAGCATGAAAACAATGGCAGGGGCTAGTCATTTTCTGGTGTTAGTTTATTGTTAAGCATATAGCTACCTATCATTACAATTTAAAACACCAAGAAAATGTCAAGCTGGCTTGGGGTGGGCCCTGTGTGGGTTTTCATGCAAAAAATATATTTGTATTTCTAATTTATCGGTTTTAATTTTTTTGCACAAAAACTACTGTACCAATTTTGATGAAAATTGTATGGTAATGGCAGTACATAGTCATGCATTTGGTGTAAAAAAATTATTGACCTAGCTTAATTATTATGGATAAGAGGAGGAAAAAACCGTTTGTGGCGGCGGGTCGGAGATCTTCCCCGTTGGATTTTACAGATGGCGGCCGTTGACCCCTTTCGGCAAGGTTAATTCTAATAAACTTTTTTTTATCCGAAAGAGAGGTTATTCATGCCCAATATCCAAGTTAAAAACCTTTGTTAGCAATTTGTTTGAGGTTCAGCCACATTTTGACTAGACTATTTGTGAGATAACCATAAACATTAAAATATAATCTGCATTCATTGTAAGGTTAATTCATTAAATCATACACTTTAAGTTACATGAAAAATGCAGTCCTTTGTATAATATAGATAAGCTCCTCGCTGGCTATACATACATCTTTGTTCATAAATCACAACCCAACGTGCCATGAACCTCACCTTATGAACAATTAAACTAAGCTAGCCAGTATACAGTGGCAGAGAGAGAGAGAGAGAGAGAGACAGAATTAATTTTACTGCAGATGGGGTCAATTAAGGAAACTTTTAGCTCGCGAATTCTTTTTCATTACACACACACACACACACACTAAATTAATCATATTAAGGTAGTCGTTATACAATAATATATATATATATATATATATATATAATATATATATATATTATATATATATATATATATATATATAATATATATATATATATATTTTTTCTCTCTCTCTCTCTCTCTCTCTCTCTCTCTCTCTCTCTCTCTCTCTCTCTCTCTCTCTTCTCTCTCTCCCTCTCTCTCTCCCTTAAATCATCAAAGCGCCAAAACAATCACAAATTTAAAAATAATAATCATAAAGCTTCCAATCTTTTCAACACTCAACCCACAGTATTATCTTTACTTTCATCTTATGATATACACTCCTAATGAATTTACATCATTACCCAGTCTACCATGAATGACTTTAAAGTAAACACAAATTGAATCCTATTTCTCCATAACGTGAATGAAAATGAATAAAAAATACAAGGATAAAGTGAAAAAACTGAAAATAGGTGCTCGTTTTTACACCTTTTAGCTCTGAGATACAATGGGTTAAGGACTTAAAGGAGCTTTAAAACTTTATTATACTCCACTTTTGCTTTACCTTTTTAAAACCTTTATTAGCCTATTTACCTTTTTTTTTTTTCTTTGTATTTATTTAGATATTATTCTTTTTTGGTGTGTTTATACCTAACCATAGACCACTGTATACCTGGACTGCGCACGGAATATCGGCCTGTCGCGCAAGGGCCTGAAGTCGGAGGGCCGCTCGGATTCATATATATATATATATATAATATATATATATATATATATATATATATATATATATATATACGGATCATATAGACTGGCTTACCAGTATATATGATATACTGTAATCTTCGTAAATGTTTGTTCTATAACATTATCAAATAAAAAACAGTAAAACACGCTAAAGAAATGCCATTACGAGACTATGAAGAAATATGCATGAACTTAATATTCACTTCAACTCTTCGCCATTTAAAACTTTGTGAGTCAACTTTTATCATGAAGGGTATCAATAGTAGTGCAATTTTATTAGCTTTCCATTGCTATATTTCGTTATCTGATAAATGAATTAGAACCATGCATAAATTAGCGTTAACTAAATAAATAAAATCATCAATCGGATAATTTTCCCGATTGATGAGGTTATTTATTTAGTCAACGCTAATTTATACATGGTACTAATTAATTTATCAGAAAACGAAATATGTAAGTAAATAAATAACATCATCAATCGGGAAAATTACCCGATTGATGATTTTATTTATTTATTTAACGATAATTTATGCATGGTTCTAATTAATTTATCAGATAACGAAATACATCAATGGAAAGATAATAACATTGCGCTTCTATTGATACCCTTCATGATAAAAGTTGACTCGGAAAGTTTTAAATGGCGAAGAGTTAAGTGAATAAGAGTTATGGTTCATGCATATTTCTTCATAGTCTCGTAATGGCATTTCTTTAGCGTGTTTTACAGTTTTTTATTTGATAATATTATAGAACAAACATTTACGAAGATTACAGTATACCATATATACTAATAAACCAGTCTATATGATAGTCCATAGACCACTATATCTCTTTGTCGGGCGCCCCGCAGGCCCCTATGCAGCCCCGCAATTCAAAACATTGTCGCGTGAACAGTCCAGGTATACAGTGGTCTATGACCTAACCTTTCATTGTATCTGTGCCTGGCCGACTATTTCCCCCTCGTCTTAAAAATCACTAGTGACTGTAACTCTTTAAAACCTTTAATTTATCTTTACAACTTGCGGGATAAATGTCAATTTTTTTTGAGCGTGTGTGTTTTTTTTTTTGTACATGAAATGAGTCTAGCTCTTCAGTTTTTTCCAGCAGTGGTGTCCCATGGTGTGTGTGTATATTTGTTTAAAAAATATTGCGTGGAAAAAAAAACGTGTTATGAAGGTTCTGGTCTAGTTNTTTTTACCTTTTAAACCTTATTAGCCTAAATTTACCTATTTACCTTTTTTTTTTCTTTGTATTTATTTAGATATTATTCTTTTTGGTGTGTTTATACCTAACCATAGACCACTGTATACTGGACTGCGCACGGAATATCGGCCTGTCGCGCAAGGGCCTGAAGTCGGAGGGCCGCTCGGATTCATATATATATATATATATATAATATATATATATATATATATATAATATATATATATATACGGATCATATAGACTGGCTTACCAGTATATATGATATACTGTAATCTTCGTAAATGTTTGTTCTATAACATTATCAAATAAAAAACAGTAAAACACGCTAAAGAAATGCCATTACGAGACTATGAAGAAATATGCATGAACTTAATATTCACTTCAACTCTTCGCCATTTAAAAACTTTGTGAGTCAACTTTTATCATGGAAGGGTATCAATAGTAGTGCAATTTTATTAGTTTTCCATTGCTATATTTCGTTATCTGATAAATGAATTAGAACCATGCATAAATTAGCGTTAACTAAATAAATAAAATCATCAATCGGATAATTTTCCCGATTGATGAGGTTATTTATTTAGTCAACGCTAATTTATACATGGTACTAATTTAAATTTTATCAGAAAACGAAATATGTAGTAAATAAATAACATCATCAATCGGGAAAATTACCCGATTGATGATTTTATTTATTTATTTAACGATAATTTATGCATGGTTCTAATTAATTTTTTCAGATAACGAAATACATCAATGGAAAGATAATAACATTGCGCTTCTATTGATACCCTTCATGATAAAAGTTGACTCGGAAAGTTTTAAATGGCGAAGAGTTAAGTGAATAAGAGTTATGGTTCATGCATATTTCTTCATAGTCTCGTAATGGCATTTCTTTAGCGTGTTTTACAGTTTTTTATTTGATAATATTATAGAACAAACATTTACGAAGATTACAGTATACCATATATACTAATAAACCAGTCTATATGATAGTCCATAGACCACTATATCTCTTTGTCGGGCGCCCCGCAGGCCCCTATGCAGCCCCGCAATTCAAAACATTGTCGCGTGAACAGTCCAGGTATACAGTGGTCTATGACCTAACCTTTCATTGTATCTGTGCCTGGCCGACTATTTCCCCCTCGTCTTAAAAATCACTAGTGACTGTAACTCTTTAAAACCTTTAATTTATCTTTACAACTTGCGGGATAAATGTCAATTTTTTTTGAGCGTGTGTGTTTTTTTTTTTGTACATGAAATGAGTCTAGCTCTTCAGTTTTTTCCAGCAGTGGTGTCGATGTGTGTGTGTGTATATTTGTTTAAAAAAAATATTGCGTGGAAAAAAAAACGTGTTATGAAGGTTCTGGTCAGTAGTTTTGTAGCGCATTTGAAAAATTTATTTTTAGTAGTCTATTTGCTAGATTTTGTAGTGCTTGTAGAGTGTGTTTATTTAGAATCTAAGTAGTGCCTTTGTAGGACGTACATAGAGGGTGTTTTTGTAGAGTAAGAATAGTATTTTTTATATAGGCGGTATTTCTTGTGGCTGTTTCATGGTTCTTACCCCATTCGTCTACAAGCTCACAAGAAAAACTACCTTAGGATAACACACATACTTTGTTTACTTAAAGGGTGCATCCACTGTACTCAAACACTTAAAACATAGAAACATGTTGCTGGCAACATCATAAACAACATATTACTGAAGAAACTGTAAACATCTAGTGTACTATAATGTGGGTGCTAAATATGTTGTTAGCACCGATTTTTAAGAGGCAGCTTGCGGGCTGCTCATTTACAAGACAGACAGACAGATAGTGTAAAACAGATATAATGGAATATAGTAAGCCAAAAATTTAAGTCTAATGGTTTATTTTTTGAGCTATAATGTGCCTCCAGTATTTTAGGATCTCATTTTACCTTATTAATATAATGATATGAATAGGGAACACTCACTGGCGAACATTTTAGGGGGGTTGACTACATGCCCTAAAATGGTTACCACAAAAAAAAACTTCTGTTAACTTGTCCCCCCCATAATAAATAAAAACCTCTGGTAACCTACCCCCCCCCTAAAACAAATGTTCTGGTAACTTGCCCACCCCAAAAAAAAAATTATAGTACCTTGCCCCCCATAAAAAATATAAATGGTGGTAACTTGCCCCTCCCAAAATAACTATTCTGGTAACTTGCCTCCACCCTAAAAAAAAATAACTCCCAGTAACTTGCACCCACCCTTATAAAAACAGTTTGGTAAATTGCCCCCACCCCAAAAACAAAAAATATATAGTAACCTGCCCCCACCCTAAAAAAAAGTACCTCTGGTAACTTACCTCCCCTCCCCCAAAAATGTTGTGGGAATTTTTGGGGTCCCCCAAAAAAATAATAGTTCTGGTAACATCCTCCCACCCACCCCACAAAAAAGTTAATTTTGGTAACTTGGCTCCCTCCAAAAAAAAAATAAAAAGTTCCGATAACTCTCTTTCTCTCCTCCCCCCCAAAAACTTTTGGGTAACGTGGTTCCCCAAAGTATATATATATTATATATATATATATATATATATATATACATACATATATATATATATATATATATATATATATATATATGTATGTATGTATGTATATATATATATATATATATATATATATATATATATATATATATATATATATATATATATATATATATATATATGTATGTATATATATATATATATATATATATATTAATTAATATATTATAATTATATATATATAACTTGCCTCCCCCCCAAACAAACTTGTAAATTGTCCACCACCCCCCCACACAGAAAAAAATTGCCCACTATCCGCCTCAGAGAACACTTGTGACTCCCATGGGAATCGAGTTGCCTCCTGTAGATACAGTCACTCATACACTCATCGCATCACGTCTGCTGCAAACAATTTCGCCTCATAACTAACCCTTATTTCCTTACACACACCTAAAATATTATCACAAACCTGTATCTAACATGTTGCATGCAGTGTTCACGACAGATGTTTGAACACACGTGTACCTGCGCCCTTAAACGTAAACTTTAGGACCTCCTCCTCCTCCACGTGTTTAATCTCTCAACCGCTATTTTAGAGAGTGGCTCAACAATACAAAAAGAGGTGGAGAGTTCTTAATTAAAAAAAAAAAAAAAAAAAAAAAAAAAATATATATATATATCAAGTATAGACGTCCAGCCTCTGGCCCCTTTGCTTTTGGTTCAGTTCTTGCGGCTGGAACGTGACAGCGAGCCACGTTCCAGCCAATTAACTCATTACGTGAATTACTCATTAAGGGCTTGTTCTATGCAAAAAATTTGTTTGACAGACCCCCATTGATTTTGACAGCACTACTTGCATGTCGAATTTCAGCTCAATCCAACATTAATTAGGAGTATTTTACGCTTATTACTCATTAAGGGCTTGTTTTACGCAAAAAGTTTCTTCCGACGACCCCCATTGATTTTGACAGCACTACTTACACGTCAAATTTCAGCTCAATCCGATAATATTTAGGAGTAGTTATACACTTTTAGGCGGAAACTTGGTTCCACGGGTCTTATGGTAAGCGACAGCGAGCGAAGCTCGCTGTCAATAAATATATATAGATATATATTAAACGTTTGGTTGAAATGTTTGGTTTAGTTTGAAAATGAACGTTTGGTTAAAATTTGTTTTGTTTTCAAACTGAGCCACCTGCACCACTGAGCCACCTGCACCACTGAGCCACCTGCACCACTGAGCCACCTGCACCACTGCGCCACCTGCACCACTGAGCCACCTGCACCACTGAGCCACCTGCACCACTGAGCCACCTGCACCACTGCGCCACCTGCACCACTGAGCCACCTGCACCACTGAGCCACCTGCACCACTGCGCCACCTGCACCACTGAGCCACCTGCACCACTGAGCCACCTGCACCACTGCGCCACCTGCCCCCACTGAGCCACCTGCACCACTGCGCCACCTGCACCACTGAGCCACCTGCACCACTGAGCCACCTGCACCACTGCGCCACCTGCCCCCACTGAGCCACCTGCACCACTGAGCCACCTGCACCACTGCACCACTGCGCCACCTGCACCACTGCGCCACCTGCACCACTGAGCCACCTGCACCACTGCGCCACCTGCACCACTGAGCCACCTGCACCACTGAGCCACCTGCACCACTGAGCCACCTGCACCACTGAGCCACCTGCACCACTGCGCCACCTGCACCACTGAGCCACCTGCACCACTGAGCCACCTGCACCACCTGCACCACTGAGCCACCTGCACCACACTGAGCCACTGCACCACTGAGCCACCTGCACCACTGCGCCACCTGCACCACTGCGCCACCTGCACCACTGAGCCACCTGCACCACTGAGCCACCTGCACCACTGAGCACCTGCACCACTGCGCCACCTGCACCACTGAGCCACCTGCACCACTGAACCACCTGCCACCACTGCGCCACCTGCACCACTGAGCCACCTGCACCACTGAACCACCTGCACCACTGCGCCACCTGCACCACTGAGCCACCTGCACCACTGAGCCACCTGCACCACTGCGCCACCTGCACCACTGCGCCACCTGCACCACTGGAGCCACCTGCACCACTGAGCCACCTGCACCACTGACCCACCTGCACCACTGCGCCACCTGCACCACTGAGCCACCTGCACCACTGAACCACCTGCACCACTGCGCCACCTGCACCACTGAGCCACCTGCACCACTGAGCCACCTGCACCACTGAGCCACCTGCACCACTGAGCCACCTGCACCACTGAGCCACCTGCACCACTGCGCCACCTGCACCACTGAGCCACCTGCACCACTGCGCCACCTGCACCACTGAGCCACCTGCACCACTGAGCCACCTGCACCACTGAGCCACCTGCACCACTGAGCCACCTGAACCACTGAGCCACCTGCACCACTGAGCCACCTGCATCACTGAGCCACCTGCACCACTGAGCCACCTGCACCACTGAGCCACCTGAACCACTGCGCCACCTGCACCACTGCTTCCTTTTACAATTTGGCATTATTATTTTTGTTTCTATATTCCTCTCAACCTTTTTACTAGATTTTTTTTGTCCGTTTTTTCTCTTAGTGTTGATATCAATTAATTAGTTTGTATTTTTCCCATTGTAATATTTATTTTCCATTTAACCTGCACCTCATTATATATATTTTTCGTAATTTTTGAAGCATTTACAACGATTTAAGAATAGGTGTTTGCCACTCAGTCCTTGAATAGTAATGATTTTTTTTCTCTCTCTCTCTCTCTCTCTCTCTCTCTCTCTCTCTCTCTCTCTCTCTCTCTCTCTCTCTCTCTCTCTCTCTCTCTCTCTCTCCCTCTCTCTCTCTCTGTCTCCTCTCAGTTTCTGCTTTCATTATTATATCGTTATTTATTTTATTCTACTATTTATTTCCTTACATGCTAGTTTCACGTTTACTGAATCTCCTGTACATTTATTTCCTTTATTTTCCATTCAATAATTGTAGTTTTTGTTAGGTAAGATTAAGTGTGATTTATTATGGTTCAGATATGTTTAAATCAGTTCGAGAGACACGTGTATTATTTCTAGCTCAATTTTCGATGTTTATCATACATTCACGTGAAGATCATGTTTCATTGCAGCGGAAACCTCTAAAAAGATTATTTTTTAGATCGTGTTCGAGTTCAAAGAGCACTATTTTTTTTTGTATCAGGGATCTCCACAGTAAAGGATTAAAAAATAAAACTTCTTGTCAAATAGTATTTAGGGAAGAAAAACCACTTTTCTGATAACTTGAGCCCCACCCTGAACAAAACATGAGGTAACAAGTCCCCCTCAAAAAAAAAAACTTTTATTTTGACCCCGTCCAAAAAAAAAAAAAAATGTATGTCCAAGATCCGCCTCAGGGAACACTTGTGACTCTCATGGGATTCGAGTTGCCTACTGAATGGAGACTCGAAACTTGCCACTGTCAGGGTCGATAAAGTTTTTCTCAGTTTGTTTTTATTGTTGTTTTTTTTGCTCCTGATTTTAGTTGTGGTTTTATATGAATATTATTATGTCTGTCTATCTGGCTGTTTTTTTCTTTCCTATTTTAGTTTTCTCTTTCTTTTTGTGTCTCTGTCTGTCTGTGTCAATCTGTCTGTTTGTCATTCGTTCAGACAGTGATTAATATCTCTCTCTCTCTCTCTCTCTCTCTCTCTCTCTCTCTCTCTCTCTCTCTCTCTCTCTCTCTCTCTCTCTCTCTCTCTCTCTCTCTCTCTCTCTCTCTCTTATATATAATTACCTTCCTTCCTACACTTCACTATTCACCAAGTGTCCGTATGGCTCACAATAGCGCTGCCGCGTCATTGGCCGTCGCCCTTTTTGTCCTGCCTCGCCGCTGGTCAAAAATTCTTCCCACGACTGGTGGGAAGACCACAAGAGTGTTCTTAGTGAGGCGACTCGGAAGGAACGAACCGTTTTTTATATTCTCCGACGTAAGCTGGATTTTCAACGACACTTCTTTTTCTAATATTTTTGTTTAGTTTTTCGTAGTTTAGGTAATGTTTTTCATTTTTTTTTTAGTTTTTTTATTTTCTTTTTGTTTAGTCTTTCTAGCCTTTTGGGTTGTTAAAGAAACGAAATTGTAAAGTTACTTCATCGTTTCTTGTATATTACGAATTAATGAATTTGTTTTTTGAGGAGCAACATCTTATCAGTTTTCGTTTATATTGCATGTTTTCTTTCGTTATTTTTTCGTAATTTAGTTTTGTGTGCAACAAGTCATGTATCATATTTTACAGCATTTTTGTCTTTTTTCGCTGTTTTTTCATCATTATTCCTTTTTTTCTCGTTTCGTCAGTGTTTTCACATTTTCTCTCTTCTTCGTTGCATCTCTTTTGGTCTCGCGCGAACAAAGCCATATGTCACATTTATTTTCATCATTATTCCCTTTTTTATCGTTTCGTTAGTAACATAACATTATCTTTTTACCGCAACAAAATAAAATATTAAAACAAATATATTCGCTACAACCTTTAGTTTAATATAATTTGTGTCATCAATATTCACCGCATCTTTTTTTGTAACTTTTTGCACTACATCTTAATTTACCTCTTCTAGCTTTCCTAACTGAATATTGGTCATCCTCCTTTATAGATTTCGGTGAAGTTTTTGTTGTTGCTCATATAAGTGTCACGTCATGGCGACGTGACACCAAGTCACTTCCGTGGTGTATTTGCTAGCGCGCCTAGCTACGAATCTGCGGGCCCTGGTTCGAATATGGGCCAGGGCAAGACGGCGGCCAGCCCAAACCAGCTGATCTTCCTTCCCTTCGGGGTTGATAAATAGGTACCTGAGGAAACCTGGGGAAGGTAACTGTGGTAACCCGGATGTCTCACTATCCCTGTGTCCCGCGGTAAGGGGTTTTCACCCACCACAGGCTCACAGGATAATGCGATTAAGATGAGCACCGAGGCCACGCGCAGCATAGCGTATGCCCCCATCCTTACCATATAAGTGTATGCCCATATATGTTACATATCAAAAGATTTTGAAAGTCTGCCAAAAATCTATAATTTACAAACTACCCTCTTTTGGTTTATATCCTTCTCTCTGCATCTTTATCTCAACTTTCCTTTCAAACCTTTCGATTGCAGCTACTGTAGACGGACATTGTTCTTTTCCAAAGTCTATCAATAGTGGTGTTCTTCAGGGTTCTGTCCTATCACCCACTCTCTTTCTATTATTCATTAATGATCTCCCTAATTCTAAGTCAATGCCCTATCCACTCCTACGCTGATGACTCTACCCTGCATTTTTCAATGCCGTTCATTAGACATCAAACTCAACATGAATTAAGTGATTCATGGAGTGATGCCACAAAGCGCCTAACTTCTGATCTTTCTATAGTTTCTGAATGGGGCAAAGCAAACCTAGCTTTGTTCAATGCCTTTAAAACCCAATTTTTTCGCCTATCTACTCGACATAACCTTCCAGACAACTATCCCCTCATCTCTAATGACACTCAACTGTCTCTCTCCTCTACAATGAACAATCTTAGACTATTCTTTACTAAAAATCTGAACTGAAAATTTCATATATCTTCTCTTGCTGTAAAATCAGCTTATAAGAAGTAAGGTGTTATGTGGCGTTTGCGTCCATTTTTTATCTCTCTTACATAATTTTCTTGTTTTTTTAAATCACAAAAGGACTGGCCAAAGGCTAAATAAAACAAAAATAATTATTAAAAAGCCCCCTCAACTGCCAGAACCTATAAACAAGAGAGTAAGAGAATATACAAAGGAGGGGTGGGCCAATCTATTTGGAAGGTCTTGTTCACACTTCTTGAAAATATTTGAGTCGTAAGAGGGTGCAAGATTAGAGACAGGAAGAGGGTTCCAAAGTTTACCAGTAAAAGTGTTTAAATAGTGAAGATACTGATTAACTCATGCATTAAAAAGATGAACGGAATAAGTAGAACTCTTGTGCAGCGAGGTCGCAGGAGGGGGGAGGCATGCAGTTATCAAGTTCAAAAGAGCAGTGAGCATGAAAATAACGGTAAAAGATAGCAAGAGAAGCAACATTGTGGCGGTGATGTAAATATTGAAGACAGTAAGTCAGAGGAGGGGAGTTGATGAGACGAACAACTTTTGACTCAACACTGTTTTGGAGAGCTGTAGAAATGGATTCCCCCTAAACATGAGAGACATACTCAATACATGGGCGGATAAGGCCCCTGTACAGAGCAGCATCTGAGAAGGAGAAAAAATAGACGCAGACGCCACAGAACACTTAACTTTTTAGAAGCTGTGTTAGCAAGTGATGATATTTGACAGTTCATATTTTTTGTAAAGGATTGTCCAAGAATGTTCATTGTAAGAGAGGGAGACTGTTCAGTGTTATTGAAGAAGAGAGGATAGTTGTCTGGAAGGTTATGTCGAACATATAAGAAAATAAATTGGGTTTTTGAGGCATTCAGCCGATTTTTTAAACGTACACTAGGGAGACCCTAACGTGAAGCTCCCACGTTAGAAGCAAGTGGTTCCAATCCTGAGAGCGCGTTTTTTAGATACCAACACCAAACGCCAACATGGGCCTAGGTCGATCCACGGCTAATACCACTCTGCGCCTCGGTTGGCATCCCTGAACCAGGGAGATATTTTGTTGTGGAAAATTAGGGCTGAGCAGGCATTTGTCTCCGCGCTCTGCTCTTGAGAACAACAAAACACACCATGGGGAGCAACCACACTACCCGGGAAAAAGTCCAGACAAAACACAGTCATCGCCTTGGAAAAGACAACCAATGCCTTTGCAGGATATTATGAAAGCTGCAGTAAATAAACTGTAACAATCGCTCAACAACTTTGTGTGTCTTATGTTCTTTCTTTCACAATCTACAACTTTGCAAACTAATGTCCAGTCACAAAACACTAGTATCCATTAAGTTCACTGATATGAAAACAGACACAATATTTGCAATTATTGTTTAATGTGTATATATTTCTTCATCAGCATGTAAGGCTAATACAAGCAGAGGTATGTACTGTTGGAGTATGTAGCCTGGCGAGATGTGTGGTACCTGGAACTCTAGCCGATCAGAGTTCTCGCCGCCGTCGGGGAGTGTTCCAATTTTCGGCGAGAGATCCAGTTCTTGCTCTTGATATTCTAGTACCCAAAATATATAGTCAATCACCTTTTAGCCGTGGTTTTGCATTCAGGGATTAAATACCACCAATAGCTTTAAAAAGTAAGCTTAGGTTAGGTAATCAATGTCAAGGTTTGATAAGGTTACGTTGCCAATATTCATCATATATTGTAATAAGTTGGAGTTTTAGTATTTCCGGACAAGCTAAAAATGTGTTGTCCAATAATGAAATACTTTTTTTCTTCCTTTTCTTATATTACAAGTAGAACTGTCGCCAAAAACGTCCACGACGGCGAATATTCCACTATCGGCCAGAGCTCTCCGTTACTGTTTCAGCGAGAATTCAAATCGGCGACTGTTCTATAAACCAAAATGTGAGCTAAGTGTTTAGAATATTTCGATGATGAGTGGGAGCAACAAATAAAATGTGACAAGATGAAGTCTGAAGAGATGCAAGTGGAGTCATCTGACATAGATACCATTAATAGGAAGCTAACCCAGTCTGTCCCCTTTTCCGCCACAAGCCTGCAATGGTTTGGACATTTGCAAGGAATGGGTGACCATGAGTTAACAAAACAACATGGTTAGGATATATGGGTACCTGGTACTCTCTCGTCTTCCGAAATTCTTGTCCCGACACAAACCGGGGACTCTCGCTGATGTAGGAACACTCGCCGACTTGGAAAATTTCGCCAAAAGTTTCACATGTAATATATGAAAATGAAGAAAAAGGGTGTCATTATTGGCCACCCCATTTTTCGAAGACATTATTATTCCATATTAAGTTTTGATGTGTTTCGAATTAATTTAGCTCTTGTTTATAATAGGAATCAAAATGTTTTTTTATACCGCCCCACCATCCCTGCCAAGTTGAAATTTATGCCAGTAACGGTTACGTTAGGTTACGGTCAGGTTAGATTAGGTTAGGTATACAGAAACAAAGGTAAAAACATAATATATATATATATATAGTCGTAGAAAATAAAAACACTAGACAATGCGAACAGTTGGAACTCTCACCGACGGGAATAAGAGATCCGGTAGACGAGAACACCATAAACCGATAGATGTTGGGAGCGCGAAAGGCTGGTTCCTGTTAAATGGGAGGATAGTGTTGGGGTTATGTGTGTTTGAGAGAGAGAGGAGAGAGAGAGAGAGAGGAGAGAGGAGATGAGAGAGAGAGAGAGAGATGAGAGAGAGAGAGAGAGAGAGAGAAGAGAGAGAGAGAGAGAGAGAGAGAGAGAGAGAGAGAGCGAAGAAGAGGAGACGATGAGCGGAGAGAGAGAGAGAGAGAGAGAGAGAGAGAGAGAGGAGAGAGAGGAGAGAGAGAGAGAGAGAGAGAGAGAGGAGAGGGAGAGAGAGAGAGGAGAGAGAGAGAGAGAGAGAGAGAGAGAGAGAGAGAGAGAGAGGAGACGAGAGAGAGAGAGAGACGGAGAGAGATGAGAGACGAGATCGGAGGAGAAGAGAGAGAGAGAGAGAGGAGAGTGAGGGAGAGACCCGAGAGAGGAGAGAGAGAGAAGATGACGAGAGAGAGAGAGAGAGAGAGAGAGATGAGGAGAGAGAGAGAAGAGGAAGAGAGGGAGAGAGAGGAGAGAGAGAGAGAGAGAGAGAGAGAGAGAGAGAGAGAGAGAAGGAGAGAGAGAAGAGAGAAGAGAGAGAGAGACGAGAGAGAGGAGAGAGAGATAGAGAGGGATGAGAGAGACGAGAGAGAGAGAGGGAGGAGAGAGAGAGAGAGAGAGAGAGAGAGAGAGAGACGATGAGAGGAGAAGAGAGGAGAGACGGAGAGAGGAGACGAGAGAGAGAGCGAATGAGAGAGAGAGAGAGAGGAGAGAGAGAGAGAGATGAGACAGAGAGAGAGAGAGAGCGAGAGAGAGAGTCCTTTGGCCAGTGGAAGAGCATCAGTCCCACAGGGCTCTGTGATGGGTCGGCCGTGTGGAACATCTACGTGGACCGATTCTTTCTCCGGCAGCTGCCAGCAGTCTCGGCTTATCCTGATGACTGTTACTCTTCTGCTCATACCCGCAGACCATGACAGTGGGCGTGCTGCGATGAGATCAATCAGCAGCATGAGTAATATACAGTGAGGGGTACACGTTGGCAGTACACCTTTGCTCCGGAGAAGACACAGGCAATGGTGGTTTCTCGGTCCCCTGCTGCCGGGCCAAAGAGGAGATGTGTAGGAGTCTAAATGATTATTTCTTAAGTGTTGTTACGAGGAGGATACACAGACGATACCTGATAGTGAACAGATGTTAAAAGGAACGTTGAGGAGAAAACTCAAAGATATTGTGATAACTATGTGGTGGAGGAGGGTACTAGAAAAATGAAAACATTTAAACGCAAGGACCAGATGAGTGTATCCCCAGGGTATTAAAGGAATGCAAGGAGATTGTTAGTGAGTCGTTAAGTGCACATTGTTAGGAAAATCGGTTGAGCTCTGTGCGATGTGCCCATTATTGTGGAAGGAAAGCGAAATGTTGTTCCCATATTAAGAAGGGAGACAGCAGGACTAAGTCAAATTATCGACCGTAAGTTAACATCAGTGGGGGAAAATTATTGGAATCTATTATTGCAAAAAACATTAGAGAGCACTTAGATAAACATAGTTTGATCAATATTCACAACATGGATTCCCAAGGGTAGTAGTCAGGTCTCACCAATTTATTGAGTTTTTATAGAAAGTTTATGAGACGGCAGTAATGATAAGGATTATGATATAATATTATCTTGGACTTTAGTAAGGCATTTGACAAAGTACCACACGTCATAGCGACTATTAAATTAAGGGTGGGGCTCATGGTAAGATTGGGAAGGTTCTTGATTGCGATCAGAGCTTGCTAAGTAATAGGCAACAAAAGGGGTACAATTAATGGTTTCCAAACCTTGAATGGGGACTGGTGACAAGTGGATTTCTTACAAGGGTCTGTTTTGGGGCCCATTACTATTTTTGATTTACATCAACGACTTGGATAGTGGGATAGCAGTGATATCAGCAAGTTGTTGATGATACTAAGTTAGGTAGGATTATTGCGATCACAGGCTGACGTAAACATATTGCAGGGAGACTTAAATCAAAACTTAACGAGTGGCAGTCAGCTGCAGAGGAATTAAATTGATAAATGAAGCGTTATGAATGTTGGTAGAAAAAACCATGGTAATAGATAGACCATAAGCAATGTATCGCTGAAAGATCGAAGGTGAAAAAGATCTTGGAGTTGAGGGTGAGCCCAGACCTCCGACCTAGGAAACATGTATGAGGCCAGAAATAGAGCTAATAGAGTAATAGGATTCCTTACCAGAAGTGTAAAAAGTAGTAAGTGCGGAAGTTATCCTTTAAAGCTTTATCGTGGCTCTAGTCAGGCCTCACCTAGGGGAATATGCAGTTCAGTTTGGTCTCATATACAGATGGATATAGGTTGTTAGAACAAGTGAGAGAGGATGACCAAAATGGATTACAAGGGATGCGTAAACTTATTTATGAGAGGAGATGAAGTTATTAAAATCTACACTACTCGAGAGACGCAGAGTAGGGGCGATCGATAGAAGTTTTAAGTGGATTAAATAGGGATAATAAAGGAGAGTAGGAAAATTCTTACGGCTTTTACCTAGGGTAGAAACAAGAAGTAACGGATTCAAGCTGGAAAAAGCGTAGATTTAGAAAGGAAATAGGTGAAAAAAAATGGTTCAACAAATAGGGTGGTGAAAGAATGAATGGTCTCAGTAGACAGGTAGTTAGTGCTGAGTTCATTGGGGAGCTTTAAAAGGGGAGCTGAATTAGGTTCAGGGCATGGGATGAAAGGTGGATATAGGTAGGTTAGGTGACAGGAACTACCACGTGTAGGCCTTCGCGGCCTCCTGGTAGCTTCTTCCTTATTTTCTTATGTTCTTATGGTTCTTATGATAAACTGTTCAACGTCTCAACTGACGGGGTCCACACACGGCAAAGATTGCTTGATGTAGCCATTCAGAGAAACGACTAACTATGAGATTCAAATGCGAATGCTGTCAAACACTGACTTGTTGCAATGGATGTAAAATATCACGCTCTTGCTATTCCGCATTACATCTCGCTTAGCAAGCTTAAAGCTGCTAGTGTAGGGCTAAGGTTGATAATCGCCATGCGTGTGCTTCAAAAGTTGTGTAGAGATTGAGGAGACTGTCCTGGCCAAAAACCATATCTATCACAACCTGGTTCTGTCTTGTCTTGAGATGAACGATTGGCGCTGAATATCAGCAGAGGTCAACTCTAAAACACGAGTCTTGTACTCATGGAGATTGAAGAGAGAAATACAGTAAGTCATTCGGAGACAGGATTTCATTCATCGCCCCAGCTGGGAAGTCGATCTTGTATGCTCAGGGGATAATCACAGTTGTGCGAGGGCCTCTGAAAAAACACGTTGGATTGAAGGCTACAAGTGCATGTAAATGAAATGGGTGAAGGAACTCGAATCCTCTGATGATGTCAATTCAGAAGAGGACGCTGTTGTCTTGCAATAAGGCAACTTAGGATCATCAGGAAATGTATCGGTGACAGTAACATTTCAATCTGATCGTTATGATTCTAGTGGAATATGGAGACAAAAAAAGTGCAAGGACTTTGTCCGCAATCCTTTGTTGATTTCGTTGCATGGTCTTCAAAAAAAAGACCTTTGGACAGCGCTACAAGCTAGAATCTGAGGACTCACATGGGAACATTGAAATGAGAGTCTTGCAATATGTCACAACCATGATCTCTAGTTTGTATAATCCCATACCCCAATAACATTTGGTTTAGTGTCAAGCTGAACCACGACCATGGGTAGTTGAGAACGATAGATGACCTGTTCCCTCTTGGACACAGCATACCTTATGAGAAGTGCTAGATCCTCACTTCATGCTTTGGACAGCTGTCAACAAGTCTGACGTCATAGACCAAGGGACATTTCTGTCTATGATCCTGAGAATGTTATTACGACCACTGTTGATGCCGCCAATTGACAATTTCGATTTCAAATGAACAGACATAGACGGAAAGAACACTACACAGTTCAATGGCTGTGGTGTTGTATAAAGGGTCTCTAGGCCAGAAGAAACAACTTGCATTCCCAGATCAAACTAAAACACCTAGATGACAGAGCTGCTGATGGGAGGAAATCAAAACGCTACAACAAACCCCATACTAAACCAGAACCATGTGTGAAATGGGAAGTCAAAGAATGGATAAGTATGCTAATGAACGATGTGTACTAAAAGACTTTGATTTGGGAAATGGCCCGTGCAAGTCCCTGAAACCTCAGTATTTCGGCTTGGGGTGGATTCAATTCTCTAGTTAGCGAGAGAGAAAAATTCCACTACTCGGATATAGTTATCTCCCATCTTTAATGCGCCACCTATGACTTCTCTACGATCTACACGACTTTGCTGAAATGGTGAAATTGCAAAGCAGTGCGGGACAAGAAACTGTTCTGGTCACGGGGACCTGCAATATATAGCAGGCTGAACAGATTCTCTGGACTGAGCCAGATCCCTTTGGCTGTCGAGTGACATGAGCTTGTGGGATGCAACTCACTATGCTTTCATAGCCAGTAAGGGAAGCTGTTTTAGTTGATGGTGGTCTCCAACAACATGCTGCAGTACCTGAAGTGTATGCTAATGCGTCGTGAGTTTGAGTTGAAAGCGGAGCAGTATGCCAGAGGTCTAAGAGGAATCAGACTGGTACACGAAGCACTGGTTTCACTGTTTCTATTCATCTTGCCGAAACCTTTGCAATGAAAAACAAGTTGCCTGGTTGGATACGAGATGAGTGAGACCAGCGCACTAATTGCAGATCTAGAGAATGACCTTCAAAAAATGCAATCCCCGGAAGCCCTGCACTGCTCGTGTGTCAGGAGATTGAAAATGCGTTGTCATCCTATCAGTCTCAAGTACAATGAAGAAGTTCAAGACGCAGCAAGAGAACAATCAGCAACATTCCAGTTACGGATTAGCTGTCTGGATGCTGGTGACACCTCTTGAAGTCCTTGGGCAGGACCGTGAGGTGATTTGAATGCACCTTACCGGCCGTCCGTTGAAGTCTACCGACTTCTTCTGGCAGGCCGCAGCACTATGCACGATACACCCCAGTTATGTTGCGGAAATGCGTCACTTGGGGGGGGGGGGGGGGGGGAGGTGTCAGCTCACGAATGTTCAGCACAGTGTCGGAAGATGGTTTCGTGTTAAAACGCCAGAAAGGACTTTCAACTGCGTTCCTACGGATCAGGCTCTCGAACAGGGAGTATCAATCGCGAGGCTAAAAGCCAGGTGGTGTCATCGGTGACACACTGAGGAAAGAGCCTTAGTTCGATGGTGCTGACCGCCACATAAGGGAATACGCAGAACGATTCAAATTAAAATGTGTACACCTACCAAAGTTCAAGAATACACATGAAGAACTTGGACAGCTCGAGTGACAAGGACAGAATGATGTTAAAGTCATCACGGAATCCATCAACGAACAATGGCCAAGATCCATTTGACCTGGAAAAGTGTGGCAACTCCCTAGTTAATATAACTAGTGGTTCAGGGCATCAAGAAGTCGGAAGAGTCGATGAAGGGACCCTGTCTCAGTGCCACAAAGGGTCGGGGAAATGTTAAATCAGTTCACGCAAGAAAGGTGTTGGCGGACGAAAAGAAGAGAATTCTGGGATCCAATCCCAAGACAGTAGTCAAGCGTTTTCTCGTAATGAAGAAGTGTCTTCCAGTGATAGGAAGGGAAGGATAATGATCGATACGGCAGGTACTCTGCAGAAGACGGCTTGCAGTGTCAAAGACCATGATGTGGATATGCGCAAGGTCCTCTCCTACTAATTGGGCAGCTGTTCCGCTTTCAATGTTCCACGACGATGGTTCGATGAGGAAGGACCAACAAAGCAGATCTTGCCAAAAAGCGGAAGCAAATACGGATGAAATTCTTGTCTTCTAGTCAGAATTCCCGACGTCAATCGCACAGTCTGTGCATACCTCATTGATAGCATGGCAATGGTCAGCCCTGGAACGAAGAATCATTTAAAGACTTCAATGAATCTTGTTTAAAGGGGTTCTGGACCGAATTGTGAGTCTTCTGAAGGAAAAAGTGACATGGATCCTTCATTGAAGTTGTGACGTTGGTCTTTGACCGGTACGACAGAGAACAAGTCAATAAGTCGACCTGAACGACCACAGACGAGGGAATGATGGATTCCGGATTCACTACCAGATACAAGGAACAGGGATCGTCCCGAACTACAGGAAACTCCTCAAAACCAGTACCAAACAAGGCTAGTTTAGCTTCATTCTTCGTCAGTACATCTGCGAAATGGACAAGATCTCCTGCCTGCAGATAAATCGGTGTAGAATGGCAGGTGGCTGTGAAGATGGAGAAGTGGTTCTCAAAGTTCTGAATGACGGGGTGTGTTCCAGTCTTGAGGGGTTGTACAGCCACATAGAGGAGGCGGGGACCACTCGTCTGGTATTGCAGGCAATCATGTTATCAGAGAGACCATCCAAGGATAATCATTCGGTGTGGACGAACACGGATGCATCGTTCTGGTTGGGGTTATTACTGGAGCAGGGGGAGCACTGGCGATGAAGTATATATTGCATGCTGGGCACTCAGTTTAAATTCGTCTCAAAAGGAACGATCATACCTGTTCACCAGGGCTATATTCACAAGATTGCTCGTTCAAATCCCGGCCGGTGGAGATTCTCCACCGTCGTACCTCCACTGGTTGCATCTACAAGAATTGTCCGAAACTGGTGGATATTGACAGGCGTTACCAACACAAGCGAGCCCAAGCGGAATCAGTATTTTCACTGGTTATACATATCTAATACATTTACTAGTGAAATTTATCATTTCGACATTAAAATAATAGCGTAGTAGGTTCGCCACTTGTCTGAGGCGTTGTGCAGAAAAAATTGGGGCCCGAGTTTCCGAGTTATGCTTGCGAGTACATTTAAAAGGCCGCGCACTGCTCCACACAATGACGACTCCATCCTCCGCCGCCCCGCCCGGCTTCCTCCCCAACTTAACACACCTATTATAAGGCTCTCCGGACTGATTTTAACCTTAACTATGACACGTGTGCATTCAACAAGGTATGCATGTTACTCTCGGTGTGTTTGAAAAACTCACCTGTAAGGTCTGGAAGGGAAATAGGATCGAATAAGTTGGGAATTGATCTCTTTTATGTACAGCGCTTCTAGGATGGGAAGTCGCCGCACATCTTCACACATGTCAACCAATTCTGTATTTTCTTCTAGAAATTTTATTGTTATGATGATGCCCTAACTGATTGACTCTTGGAGAAACTGGTACAAACCTAACGCACAAAAAAAGAGTCAAGACATAACTATCTCTACGGCTTTCTTCTCACCGCCTCACCAGGAGAAGAAAGAATAATATCACAATCGTCTCCACCCGTAACGTGAAACTGCAGACCAAGAGAGGAGAATAAAACTACAAAAATTTACTACAAAAACAAGAAAACCAGAACCTCCTTCTCCGTAAACAGCCCAAGCCAGACGAAGGAGGACAAAACAAAAGTCCCATGTCCTTACTATAGGACACATGCAAAAGAGAAACTGTGAAGGTACTCCCCCTCATCCTACATTGGGCATGACGACAAACGAAGCTGGTCCAGAGCTTACTTGCCACCTACTTCGGGCCCCAAAAAGTCACCTATTAGAACAACATGGCATCATCATAACAAGAAAATTGTGGAGAGAAATACAGAATGGTGACATCGTGTGCAGATGTGCGGCGAACTTCCCATCCTAGAGAAGCGCTATGTACATAAAAGAGATCAATCCCAAACTTAAAGTACAGGCAAACGACCTACAAGCTCTACCCAGCATGAAAAGAAAAAAAGAAATACAGCGTACTCACAGAAAAAGCCAAGCGAAGACCAAAACAACCAATCAGCGTCACCCACTCAAGAAGACCGAGAAGCAAAAGCTAATTATACCCAATCACCGGTGCCGCTAATAGCTGCGGCAGGCAGGACCGCTATAAATAGCGCTTCACCTCGCATCTCTCATCATGCTCACCTCAACTCCTGAGAGAAAAACATCTTCACATGCTGCTGAAGAAGGGTTCTTAGACCGAAATTCCGATACAGCAAACATGACAAGCTACGGCGAATGTGGTGATCCAATTCTTGTGATATGTTAATGTCTGTTTCATGATATATTTCAAACTTCTTGACAAGGGTATGATATGTGGTATTCTGCATTTCATCAGAATACGGCCACTGAAAATGAGGGTCACGGCGCTGTTTTTGGTAACATTGCAAGTTAACTCCAGATTTCACTTTGTTTTTCAATTTAACACTCGTCACTCAATTCATGATTGGTATCTTTACAGTAAATTTTCCCAACCTTGTTTCCTTAACTTAAATTGCTTGGTGATGATAAGGGTAAGGATTTTTAAAAAGTGATTGTGATTCCTCAGACAATGAGGACAGTAGCTCGTCACATCACCATCATCATGCCCCGGGGTTGATGTCGTCACCACCACTTGCCTGTGTTGCTGTTGCTGTTGCTGTTGCTTTTGTTTTGGCTATTCAGCTTCGCTTGTTGGTTGCGTGTTGGTTTTGGAGCCATGATTCCTGGCTTTATGTTTATTAGGGCTTTCATAGCCACATTTATAGGGAAGTGTTTAGTGATGGTGGTCTCCACAACATGCTGACAGTACCTGAAGTGTATGCTCATGCGTCCGTGATTTTGATGTTGCAAGGGAAGCAGTATGCCAGAGGTCTAAGAGGAATCAGGACGGGTTTACACGAAGCACTGTTTCACTGTTTCTATCAGCTGCCGAAACCTTTGCAATGAAAAACAAGTTGCCCTGGTTGGATGATGGGGACCACGCACTTAATTGCAGATCTAGAGAATACCTTCAAAATGCAATCCCGGAAGCCTGCACTGTTTGTGTGTCAGGAGATTGAAATGCGCTTGTCTTTCCTCTCTTCTCAGTACAATGAAAAGTTCAAAGACGCAGGAAGAGAACAATCAACAACATTCCTTTACTGGATTAGCTTTCTGGATGCTGGGGGACACCCTTTGAAGTTACTTCGGGCAGACCGTGAGGCTGATTTTGAAATGCACCTTACCGCCGTCCTTGAAGTCATACCGTACTTTCCTGGCAGGCCGCAGCAACTATGCACGATACCCCCCAGTCTATGTTGCGGAAATGCGTCACTTGGAGGGGTCAGCCACGAATGTTTCAGCACATGTCGGAAGGTGGTTTCGTTGTGAAAACGCTCAAAAAGGGACTTTCAACTGCGTTCCTACGGATCAGGCTCTCGAACAGAGTATCAATCGCGAGGCTAAAACCCAAGGTGGGGGTCATCGGTTACCCCACTGAGGAAAGGAGCCTTAGGTTCGCTGGCTGCTGACCCGCCACAAAACCCGGGGAATACGCAGAACGATCAAATAAATGTGTACACTACCAAGTTCAAGAATACACATGAAAGAATTTGGGGACATGCTCGAGTGCCCAAGGACCAGAATGATGTTAAAGTCATCAAGGAATACATCAAGGAACAATGCCAAGATCCATTTGCCCTGGAAAGTGGGCAACCTCCCTAGTTAATATAATAGTGGTCAGGTGGATCAGAAGTCGGAAGAGTCGATGAAGGGATTTGCCACAAAAGGGTCGGGAAATGTTCAATCAGTTCACGAAAGAAAGGTTTGGGGACGAAAAGAAGAGGAATTTCTGGGACCCCAATCCCCAAGACAGTAGTCAAAGCGTTTTCTGCTATGAAGAAGTTGTTTTTCCCAGTGATAAGGAAGGGAAGATAATGATCGATACGGAGGTACTCTTCAGAAGACTGCTTGCAGTGTCAAAGAACCATGATTGGATAGGGCGCAAGGTCCTCTCCTACGAATTGGCACCTGTTCCGCCTTCAATGTTCCACGACGAGGGTTTTCGATGAGGAAGGACCAACAAAGCAGATCTTCCCAAAAAACTGGAAGCAAATACGGATGAAATTCTTGCCCTTCTAGTCAGAATTCCCCAACGTCATCGCAGTCTGTGCATACCTCATTGAGGGCATGGCAATGTGTCAGGCCCTAAACCGAGAATCATTAAAGACTTTCAATGATCTTGGAAAGGTGGTTCGGACCGAATGTTTCGTCTTTGAAGAACAGTGCCATGGATCCTTTCCCTTGACGTTGTGGACGTTGGTCTTTTACCCGGGACGACAGAGAACAGGGCAATTAAGTCGACTGAACGACACAGACGAGGAATGAGGATTCCGGATTCAACTACCAGATACAAGGGAACAGGGACGTCCCGAACTACAGGAAACTTCCCAAAACCAGTACCAACAAGGCTAGTTTAGCTTATTCTTCTGTCAGTACATCTGCGGGCAATGGACAAGATCTCCTGCCTGCCCGATAAATCGGTAGTAATGGCAGGTGGAATTTGAAGATGGAGAAGTGGTCAAAGTTCTGAAGAAGTGGGTGTGTCCAGTCTTGAGGGGTTGTACAGCACACAAGAGGAGGCGGACACTCGTCTGGTATTGCATGCAATCATGTTATCGAGAGACCATCCAAGGATAATCATTCGGTGTGACGACACGGAGTCCTCGTCTTGTTGGTGTATTACTGGAGCAGGGGAGCATGCCGATGAAGTATATATGCATGCTGGGCACTCAGGGAAATTCGTCTCAAAGGAAAGATTTATACCTGTTCACCATGGGCTATATTCAAGAATGCTCGTCAAATCCCGGCCGGTGGGGGATTCTCCACCGTCGTACCTCCACTGGTTGCATCTACAAGAATTGTCCGACTGGTGGATATTTGACAGGCGTACCAACACAAGCGAGCCAAAGCGGCATCAGTATTTTGACTGTTTTATACATAAACTAATACATTTTACTAGTGAAATTTATCATTTCTGACATTAAAATAATAGCTTTGTTTTGTGTTTCGCCACTTGTTGAGGCGTTGGTGCAGAAAAAAGGGCCCGAGTTATGCTTGCGAGTACATTTAAACGGCCCGCCGCCACTGCTCCACACAATGGCGACCTCCATCCTCCCGCCGCCGCCCGGCTCTCCACAACTCACACACCTATATAAGGCCTCTGGACCTGATTTTACCTTAACTATGACACGTGTGCATTTACAAGGTATGCATGTTTTCTCCCGGGTTTTGTTGAAAAAATCACCGTAATGGTCTGGGGAAAAAATAAAGGGTCGAATAAGTTTGGGATTGATCTCTTTTATGTACAGCGCTTCTAGGATGGGAAGTCGCCGCACATCTGCACACATGTCAACCAATTCTGTATTTTCTTCTAGAAATTTTCTTGTTATGATGATGCCCTAACTGATTGACTCTTGGAGAACTGGTACAACCCTAACGCCACAAAAAAGAGTCAAGACATAACTATCTTCTACCGGGCTTTCTTCTCCACCGCTCACCAGGAAGAAGAAAGAATAATATCACAAATCGTCCACCGTAACGTGAAACCTGCAGACCAAGAGAGGAGAATAAAACTACAAATTTACTACAAAAACAAGAAAACCAGCAACCTCCTTCTCCGTAACAGCCCAAGCCAGACGAAGGAGACAAAACAAAAGTCCCATGTCGTATATAGGATCACATGCAAAAGAGGAAACTGTGAAGTCCTCCCCTCATCCTACATTGGCATGACGACAACGAAGCTGTCCAGACGTCTTACTTGCCACCTAACTTCCGGAGCCCCAAAAAGTCACCTATTAGAACAACATGGCATCATCATAACAAGAAAATTTCTAGAAGAAAAATACAGAATTGGGTTTGACATGTGTGCAGATGTGCGGCGACTTCCCATCCTAGAAGCGCTGTACAAAAAAAGAGATCAATCCCAAACTTAACGTACAGGCAAACGACCTACAAGCTCTACCCAGCATGAAAAGAAAAAAAGAAAATAACAGCCTACTCACAGAAAAGCCAAGCGAAGACCAAACAACCAATCAGCGTCACCCACTCAAGAAGACGAGAAGCAAAAGCTATCTACCAATCACCGGTGCCGCTAATAGGCTGCGTGGCAGGCAGACCGGCTATAAATAGCGCTTCACCTCGCATCTTCATCATGCTCACCTCAACTCCTGAGGAGAAAACATCTTCCACATGCTGCTGAAGAAGGGTTCTTAGACCCGAAATCGCGATACAGCAAACATGACAAGCTACGGCGAAAGTCATAAAAGTGATTACAAAAGAGAATAAGACACTCTTAAGACACAAGAGAAAATTTTTAAGAAGATAATAAACGCTGAACTAGCTATCATTTTAACGATAAATTATTAAGATATATATATATATATATATATATATAAAATACTTTTTTTTTTACTTTAAAAAAAAAAAATACTCGTTTTTTTACTTTTTTTAATGAAATCGAATAACAACTGTTGCCATGGCATGAAGAATATTCATGAAATATTCGGGCGGAGGTATGCGCTCTACTGAGTGCCCCCCCCCCCCCCCCTAGTTTGTATTGCACTGACAAAGGTTGTCGCGGACAAAAATGCCAGTGTGTCATTGCTGGACTTGAGTGCATTGACATTTGTTCCTGTGGTGGAGAATGTGCGAATCGGCCAGAGATAAGTGAGGTGGCAAATGGAGATGAAGTCTGAGATGATACGGACATGATGGTGTAAATACTGTAAGTAATCTTTGTAAGTGCCAAAATAACAATTTTAAAGATATTCCAACATTCTCAATTTTTTATGGGTTAAATGGCCATGTTTTAATTAGAATCTGACTGTAAAACATCATTATTCATAAAGTAGACATCCTAACGAATCCAACAATACCTCATTAGCCTTGTTCTAAAGTGTAGAGGGGTAACTCCTTAAATAAGGCCCTTTTTTTGGCCTCGACCGCTCCACTATAAACAAGATCCTCACGTATGTAAAAATTATCAGTGCAAAATATGCATGAAACATTATAACACCACGAAATGAAGGACAGTAGACACATCAGTGGCCGACTTAATTAATACACGTTGATAGACTAGCGTTTGATTGAATATTTACGGTAGGCATCAGGGCCTGGCATATACGTATAAAGAATTATAAGCATTCGTTGTGAGCTTCCCATAATCACTCCCATAGCTACTCAGAGGAACTCCGAGCAACTCACAACGTTTTCTTTTACTTGGTAACACTTGTCACAAAGGTAATATGTTAAAGCTGGTGTCTAAATGCTTGCCCTCTGTGAGCTTAACCCCTTCACGCCCAGAACATAATTTCCATTGTAATTTGGGTGCCATTAGACGGTTTTTAGTGAATATAAGCAATGTTTAAGAGATATGACCTGTTTAGTATCCTTGTCCACTAGTTAATTTGGTATATTCAGCCACTTTTCGCAATGTTGTGGCTAACAACAGACAATTTTATATATTAAAGGAAAGATCTGGGCGTGAAGGGAAAGCAAGACATTGAAAAGCGTGAAATGTATATGAAATTTGTATATATTACAACATAAGTCTTATTATTAGCAATAAACGTTTACTTACTTACTTACTTGCATACACACACACACACACACACACCACACACACACACACACACATAGAGTCACACACACACATTCCTTGGAAGTTAAAAGTGTAACCCAGAAACCGCAGATGATAAAAAAAAGGTTATTCAAATTCAGTCTGAACGAGCATAAAAATCAAGCGAGCCATTAGTGTGAAAATTAACGCTATCTGAGATCACGTGCGGTATTGACAAAGCTTCAATACCTGCAAGAACTTTAAATACGAGTAGCAAACGCGTGGACGAGACATGCACACGTATATATTTGTGAAGTTTCAACAATTAAGTGATCTGTAACAAGAAATAAATAATTTATGTGAAGTTGCGAAAGAATTAATGTAACAAAATGTGATATTAGCTCTACAAAATTTAACCAATATATATATATTATATATATTATATATATATATATATATATATATATATATATATATAAAATATATATATATATTATATATATATATATATATATATATATATATTTTGTTGTTGTGTCACTTCTGATTTAGTATCGTTTGACTTGACTGATGAAGCGAAAAATCTCGTCTCGAAATTCATGTGTATTCGAGCAGGAGAGAGAGAGAGAGAGAGAGAGAGAGAGAGAGAGAGAGAGAGAGAGAGAGAGAGAGAGAGAGAGAGAGAGAGAGAGAGAGAGAGAGAGAGAGAATCATAAGACTTGAAATGGATAAGATAGATGTTTAGAGAGAAAATGAGACAGAGAGAGACAAAGATTTAAAAATTATAAGACTTCATACGGATAGACTAACGGCCGCTTTTTTAAACATGGACTAGGGAGAGTCTAACGTGGAGCTTCCATGTTAGACTCAAGTAGTACCAATGCCAAGAACGCGTGCTTTAGACGCCAGCAGCGAGAGCTAACATGGTCATCCACAACTGCGCTTGGGTTGGCAGCCCTGAGCCAGGGAGATCATATATTGGGGGACGGAGAGCGGAAGAGTCATTTGTCTCCGCGCCCTGCTACCGAGAACAACAAAACACACCATACCATATCATTTATTCACTTTTTTACCCACATTTTCCTTGATCTTCATAGCTCTTCCCATTATCGGGAGTCAAGATTGTCATGATCATGTTATAGTTATTATTTAGTTGCTCAACTAATGATGCCTTAATCACTAGTTGATAGTTTGATAGTTGATAGTTGATAGTTGACCTGTTTTTTAGTTGATAGTTGGAGTATGTGAGAGAGAGAGAGAGAGATCATGCATGAGTGAGAGGACAGTAGGATGTGAGAATGAGGTGGATAGATGTGTGGAAATGGGAGACTTCTGCCGTGGCCTCCCCGTAGAGGGATGTAAGGAACCACTGTTAGCGTAGACTAGACTATTATGACCAAAAAGAGAATAAATGTCTCCTCTGTTTCCATTAATTAAATGCAAGTGCTGCTGTATAGTCGTATAAGTGAGTGACTATTATATTGCTGGTAGTCTGGACTCGGCGGGCGAGGAGAGACAAACAAACCCAGATTTCGTAGGGCGCCTAACGCGGTCTTTAAAAAAATATTTCAGATGCTTCATAATCTGCAGTAGACGCATGTATACACTCATATTTTGCCAAACAGAATATTGACAATACCGCTAATTTGTCTTAGCATGGGCATTTGCATAGTATCGTAAATATCATTAGACTCAAGTGTTGGACAGGGTCCTGGGTGTCTTAACATTTCCAATACTATTCTCGTTAGTTTTAGAGCAACTTAAGACTAATCCCCCCCGGAAAATGTTTAGAAAACGGAAATGCCTGTCTAAAGCCACGGTTAGTCTTAGGTTAGCCGAAGTCCACGTTTAAAGAATCGGCCGTAAGTGTTGAGAGAGAAAAAAAGAGAGAAAAAAAAAAAAAAAAAAAAAAAAAAATATATATATTATATATATATATATATAAATGAGAAAATAATATATAACTTAACACTCTCTACTGAAAAATATACATATTCACTGCAAGGAACAAATATTTCAGTGAATTTAACCTCGTGTCGCCCTTTGTTTCTGTATTCTAAACAGAAAAAGAAAAAATATTCCAATGCATCAACATCATCAAAATTCACACTAATATATATTCCTTAATTATACTTCTTAATAGCATCCTTTAGATAACATCCACATAATATATAACATAACATCCCTTAACACATCTTAATAATATCCCTTCATAATACTTCTTCGTCTTTCAGAACTATGTAGTTGTGATAATTTGTAAGACTTATAATGTATATAACATATGCTCTAATTTGGCTCTACTGATTTTGTATCTGATCTTTCCTCTATAAATTGAATCATTGTGGAAGATACACAGATAATAAATAACCTTTGGCTTGTGTATGTCTAGAAAGAGAAAGAAAGACAGAGAGAGAGAGAGAGAGAGAGAGAGATTCAGATTCAGATTCAGATTCAGATATTTATTCTCCATTTGACAATGGTATTCTTTACATGTAACATATAAAAACAATCATAAGAATATAATATTTATTAGGCTTAATCTATGTAGGATATTCGTCCATAGGGATTCGTCATTAAAAAATAAGGAAAGATAAATTTTAAAACTATAAAGAATTCCAAATAAAACATAATAAATATATTTGACGAATCTACAATTCCTTTGATGATGGGTTTGTGCTCGCCACAATTGTAGCATCCCTGTTGATAATTAGAAACTGGATGATGTGTATGGTATGAACGTTGTATCGGTTGGGGCATGGCTGGGTCTAGGGTTCCTGCCACTAACCCTTCCGGACCCGTACCCGTAGAGAGAGAGGAGAGAGAGAGTAGATAAAATATGTGCATTCACTATAAAGCTCTGTCTTTCGATCACCTTAGAAATTGACTCCTCTGTTCTTCCAAACCAAAGGAAAAATAAAAGAACAGATTACAAAGATGGTGACTTCGATCCCCGTGTCTGATAAATTTTTGGAAGGAGACGAGAAGAGGTTTACGTTTTGACTGAATATATTACGTTACGCTGCATGACTTAAATGGAGGCTTTATCACACACACACAGCCACACACGACACACACACACACACCCACACACACACACGTCCGTACTAGACATCCGTGTTGTGTGTGTGTGTGTGTGTGTGTGTGGTATTCCGTACCAACACTAAGTTACTACTATGTATGTACACGTCTCGTTCACAACCGAGAGTCCCCGGGTGTCGATATCCGGGCTGAGGATAAAGATGGGCGGTCTTCTTAAAAAACCCGAGCCCCTGTCCCACCAGCAGTGACTGTGTTACCTGGGTGTTAGCCGGGGTTGTGACCCGCCTCCCCGGAATTGTGTGTTTCGGCCAACACTCGGATGAATGATGAAAAAAAAATGTAGATATGGAAGCATACGAACAAATCTTCCCATAAAAATAAATTAAATAAATAATAAAATATTAGAGTTACGGCAACATTGGAGTCTCCGCAATGACGGACCTTCATAGTTTGTTCCGGAATCCAGCATTAATCGAGACGGATGAAGCTTTTTGGCTCTATGAAGACGACTAGAGGACGTGAGTTGGTTGTTTGGAAGACAGGACGTGATTTAGCATCGAGGGTCACCGACTCCCGCGCCTCCTATTTCCTATACCCAACGCCCCTGCCCCGGCCAGCCAGTCTATTCAACGCAGTCTGTCTCCCTGTTGTGAACCACGGAGGACACCCTTTATTGTCCAATGTGGATGGGTGACGTCTAAAAGCACTGACACACGAATCCTGCTGCCGAGACTACAAAATGTAAGTGTATAAGACAACATCATTATCTGACACTACATAATAAGAGAATAAATATTATTGCCGCCACTTGTTTTTCACATAAAGTTTATGTGGTGAAATATAATTACTTGCACACTTGTATTGCTTATCTGACCATGTGAAGGGATTTCAAGTAAGTTCTGTCAGTTTTTTTCTTTTAATGTAAAAAAATGCTTACCAGGCTAATGTTTATTAGTTTATTAGTTCGTTATTATCTAGACCGTCTATTCTTCACTTCCCTTATCACTTCTATATGATTTGTTTACAAAATATAATATTATGTTATATGTATATATATATATATATATATATAATATATTATATATATATATATATATAATCTACATACCTATATATATATATATATATATATATATAATATATATTATATATATATATATATACTATATATACATATATATATATATATATACATATATATGTATATTAGTATATTATGTATATACATATATATTTATATATTATAAGACATATGATATATATATATATATTATATATATATATATATGCGTGTATATATATATATATATATATATATATATATAGTATATATCTTCTATATATATATTATAATATATTGTTTACGACACACTTCATGTTCCTAACTACCCTTTCTTCTTTTTTTGCTTTCTCGTTTGTCCCCCTCGGGGGCTGGGAACCGGACCGGGCACAGGGCTCTGTCACAACCGACTTAGAACCCGTCCTGAGGAAGACAAGGAGAGATATGCGGAGTCTCGCTGACGGATGTCGAGGGGTCATTTGAACGCTAATGACCTCCGATCCGCCTACCCGAACCTGAAGAAGCTCCGTTCCAAGTCTCCTTCTCGGCGAGTGCTATTTTCGAACAGCCAGGATGGGCGCCTCGTGTCGGACATGGTGGGCGCGATGGCTCTTTGGTGGCTTGAGTACTTTGGCAGTTGTTCACGGTGGACCCTCCAACTGAGCAGCTTCACACCACTGGGTTACAGGGCAATGGATTGCCGATCCTCCATTGACGAAACCCGCACTCCTCTCTTGACGAATCAGAGTGAGGCTGTATCAAAGTTGAAGGGTGAAAGGCAGCTTGTGTTTGTAATATCCGTTCGGAGCCTCCTCAAATCTGGGGGTGAGAGCCAGATCCGCCGGGTTGCATGCTGTCCTGACTGCCGTTGGCAATCAGCGTACCATTCCTACTGACTGTAAACGGGGGCTGGTCGTCCCATCTGGGGACCGTTAGGACTGCAACAATTACCGCAGGTATGTAACACTGCTCAGCGTACCAGCAAGGTGCTTGCCCATCTATTGGCTGACACGAATTCGCAGTCATCGTGGTGAAGCCATAGAGACCTCATTATCTGTGTGTTCACGACTGGTAATCAACAACGGACCGTATCCAGCGCTTCGTGTCCTGGTGGAACGCCGACGTGAGTTGTCGACAGGGGATGCTTGCAGCCTATGGTTGATCTCAAGAGGCGTTTGACTCAGTGCACATCGTGAGTCACTCTGGGATCTTCTGCGACTTAGAGGATTCCTGCAAGGACTATATGGTTTGACAAACTGTCTGTAATTCCCTGGGCATGAGAGTGCTGTGAAGTGGTGGGGCAGGTGTAGCCAGCTTCTTTCCCTGTGAAACAGGAGTGAGGCAAGGGGTGCGTCCTATCCCCATCACTTTTCAACGCTTTTATGGCTAGGTATTGGACAAGGTTGTAGATCAAAGTGATTGTGGAGCATCCGTCGCTCAACACCAATATCCATGATCTTAATTTTGCCATGATGCAGTAATCTTTGCTGAGGTCGCTGGAGGTCCTGGTGATGGCTCTCGTGAGGGCTGCACGAGGATGTAAGCCTTTGGGGACTTGAGTCTCCTCCTGGCTCAGACCAAGGTCCCAGGTTTTTGGCAGATTACTAGATGAAGCAGTACAGTCTGTTCATGCGTGTGGCGAGGACATGGGAGTATCTTGTAAAGTTTTTACATACCTTGTTTAGCGCAGTCCATATGACGGCGGGTACGTCAAGAAGTCTACGGCGGATTGGTATAGCCCGACGGTGTTATGGATCGCTCAGCGTGAGTAATTTGTCGTTGTCGTTTACCTGTGCAGGAGGACAGATCCGGGATCTTCAAGTCGCTTGTGATGGCCCTGTTCTTACTCTATGGTTTGTGCGACATGGACACTATATAGTGACTTGAAGAGACTAATAGGTAATTTTACGCCTTTGGTAATAAGTGTCCTTCGCTACAGATCATGGGGTATCGGTGCTGGATGATTACGTGGTTCTAATCAGCTATGCACCGTGGAAGAACTGATCGAGCCTATTTACCTGCAGTAGTCCCGTCACGCCAACTTCGGCTATTGGGCATGTGCACGCTACCCCTTATACCGATCCTTCCCCAGTTGGGATTGTATCTGTAAGAGACAATTGTCCGGTGTGGAGGAGGCCAAGGGGGCGCCCACAAGGCTCGTGGCTTGGCGCAAGTGTGAATGTTTTCTGTCGAGAGTTGCTTGGTATGGGAAAGGAGCCTGCATGTGAACTCGCGCGTGGTGACCCCCGGGAGTGGCGTCCCGTAGTGGGCGAGGCGACCGCGCCCCCCGCGTAATGCCCCCAATGATTGATTGATTGATTATTATTATCATCGATAGTTAACCATTATCTACATCACTAATTGCATCACAATCAATCACTATTTTCATCATCATTAACAAGACATGTACCATATTCTACCCCCCCTATATTCATTCATCATTATTATCATCTCTCTCTCTCTCTCTCTCTCTCTCTCTCTTCCTCTCTCTCTCTCTCTCTCGTTCTCTCTCTCTTCTATATTATATAATATATATAATATATATATATATATAATAATTAGTATATATTATATATATATATATATTATTTTTCTTTCTTTTTCTCTTCCTTTTTTAATGGTTTTTCCTCCCTTTTTTTCTCTTTTTTTTTTCTCTCTCTCTCCTTTCCCCCTTCTGTCAAGATTTAGCCCAGCGCCTCTTTGCAAGCTTGTATTACTAATGGTCTTCTTATGTCTTGAAGTGGAGATAATGGCAGTGAGGAAATATATTGTTCTTATCCTTTTTCTCCTTCATCTCTCCCTTCCCTCCTCCTTTCTCTATTTTCTCATTTTTTTACCTTCTTCTCTTCCTCCAATGTCTCCGCCACAGCCGTGCCACAGTCCCTTAAGTCTCTGTTATTAATATTTGCACCATATGTTGGAATTGCTGAAGCAGTTTTCCACTTATACGTTGTTAATTCAAGGCGGTGCAAGGCGGAGTGGAGTAGAAATACGGCGAGTTGGTGTTTCAATCAGCCGCGTCACCCCTAACAATATTATTAAAGTTAAAATTAAACGTAAAAAACTGAACTAAACCAAAAATATATAATTATTCGAAGGTTTAACTACGTTCGTGTGATTGAATTCGATTAAAATTGTTATTTTCTCTCCTTAAATTTTTTTCCCATAAACGTAGTTAATAATAGTACATTCAAATCTTCCATATATTTGTTTATTAATTAGCAGTGACAATGTTGTTATTTCTTTTCCTCAACTTCTTATAACTTGGAACTCATTAAGATCATTACATTAATAGTATATGAGCACATAAGAAGTAGTCTATATTAACAAGCCCTAAGAACTTAAAACCATCCTTATGTATTTTCTAATTGAGAGTTTTTGTCATTTTAACATATATTTAGACCTCTTAACTAGTAACTCTTTGTTTTCTTTTCTTACGTATGCAATTAATATATAGCTGCAAACATTAAATGACAAACTATATAATATTTTTTTCTTTATTTATTTAGCATTTCTTCTTACTAACATAATCATTCTATACTCACACTTTTTTTCATCTACCTCCATTTCCTCCTCATCTTCCTCCTCCTGCTCCTAAAGCATTGCCACACGCCCCATTCCTCACATTCCTCTCTTTCTTCATCATAATTAAACTCGAAGGGGACACTGTGGAGAAAGACGTAGGCTTGGTGACTTCTTGATGCCAAACCCAGCGCCCACCCACTCCACTTGTGAACTCATGGGGCTAAATGCAGGAATGCTAGTCAAATCCCGGCAGGTGAATATTCCCGACCGTCGTACCTCCACCGGTGGGATAGTCAAGAATTGTTCTCAAGAGCCCGGCCAGTGGAGATTTGTGCTGTCGTACCAACACAAGCGAGCCCAAGACGGCATCAGTATTTTTACTGTTTTACACATATCTAATACATTTTACTAGTGTAATTTATCATTTTCTGCCATTAAAATAATAGATTAGGTAGTGTGATTTCTATATGATTAGAACCCATAAAACTAAATTATCGTTAAACTCCCTAAAATGATTATGAAAATCGAGTAATTTTTTTCCCGATTGATGATGTTATTTTATTTATGTTAACGCTACTTTATGATGGTTCTAATTCATTTATCAGAAAACGAAAATATAGCAATGGAAAGCTAAGTAAATTCCCTCTTCTATTGAATTCTCCATGTAAAATGTTTCGAGCAAAATATTAAAAATGGCGACGACTTTCAGTTCTGCATATTTCTTGAGTCTCATAATGGCATTTCTTTAGGTGTGTTTTTACGGTTTTTTTGTTTGATAATATTATAGAACAAACATTTCCGAAGAACAGTTATTATCTTTTATACTGAGAAACCCATAATATTAGGTAGGAAATTACCCGATTTTATGATGTTATGTAAGTTAGTTTAACCGCTAATTTAGTAGCTGCTAATTCATTTATCAGTAACGACAATACCAATGGAAAGCAATTAAAAAATTCCGCCTTCTATTGATATTCTCCATGTAAAATGTTTTTGAACAAAATATTAAATTGCGAAGAGTTAACAGTGGGTGGAAGGTGGGTGCAATGAGAGCCGTACCGCCCGTACGTCCGCACTCGCTGAAAGCTCGGCGCCTACTGACTTGTGGAGCGGCTCAGCTGCGGCTGGAGCCGACTCTGATGATGACGTCACCGTGCATCTCGCCTCCCAGACGCAGGCTTTTACATAGAGACGGCTTCGGTGTTAGCCGGGGGTTTGTGACCCGCCTCCCGGGGTGGTGGCTTACCCCAACTGGCAGGAAGACGAGCTTACGAATAGATTATCAAGCGAAAAAGATCACAAGAAGAAGAAGAAGAAGAGCGCCCTATTACTCTGAAGGAATAGTTAATAGCTAGAATACAAGGAAGTACAGCCACCGGCGTGTTACCCCGTGGCCACCGAGATGACAAGGCCTGATACATCGCCCATGACGTCACACCATAAGGATCCCACCCGCTCCGCTTTGGCCAATTTTCAATTCATTTTTTTTTCAGCAAATGTTTTGCATTTTTTTTATCATAGTTATTATTGTTAGTTTTTTTTCTATGCTTGGTATGATTTGATTTGGTTTGATTTGATTTGGTTTTAGTTTATCTCGGTCATTCTTTCTCTTCTTCTTCTTCTTCTTCTTCCTCCTCTTCCTCCTCCTCCTCTTTTTCCATTTCCTCCTCGTCATTATTTCCTCGCCTCACGGTCATGTTGATTCATTACCTTATTTTGTGTCCTGTCTTGTTTCAGCCCGAGAGAGAGAGAGAGAGAGAGAGAGAGAGAGAGAGAGAGAGAGAGAGAGAGAGAGAGAGAGAGAGAGAGAGAGAGAGAGAGAGAATGAAAGCGTTAGAAATATAATCGCGCATGAGACGTGATTCCAGCGATACTGATTAGCATTCCTGAAAGAGATAATACAGGCGAGGGCTATTTTGTTTCTCTCTCTCTCTCTCTCTCTCTCATGAAGCACAATGAAATTAACTCCCCTCAACCACCACTACTACTAAAAGTACCTCCACTAACTTATATTACAATAGTATTACTACTTCTACTACTACTACTACTACAACTACTACTACCACTACTTCTACTATACTACTACTATACTACTACTACTATTACTACTACTACTATTACTACTACTACGACTACTACTACTACAACTAGTACTACCACTAATACTACTACCACAACAACTTCTATTACTACGTCTACTACTTCTACTACTACTACTACTACTACTACTACTGCTACTACTACTCTATCTAAATCATCCCAATGACATTCAATTAAATTCTCACAAGCAATATTTTAATAATCCTGCAGAAATGTCATTGTATTTGTATCCAGTTACCAAAGAGGAAGTGTCAAACAGCACCTTAATTCTCTCTGAAAAACACAGCGCAGCTATGAATGAACATCTCCCCAAGTCCTCCTCCGACCACAGCTCAGCTCAGTACATTGAATGGTCCCACTTACTCATTCATTAACAGTGTTTTTAGAGGACGGATGTTTCCCAGATAAACTAAAAAACCAGCAAAGTAATTCCCATCCATAACATCAGGCGAGAAAGGAGATGAAAACACTTATCGACCAATATCTATTTTACCCATCAATAAGTAAATTGTTTTGAAAAATCTATTGTAAAAAGATTTAGTGGATTTTTTGGAAATTTTTTTAATTGTGTCTGATATCAGTTTGCTTTCGCAAAAACAAACAACGGAAAAGCAATAGCAAGTTCACAAGTGAAGTGTATAAACTGTCTGGAAAAGGAAATTTTCATGTTGTAGGAATATTTCTAGACTTGTCTAAATCTTTCGCTCACTTAATCATAAAATCTTATTAGATAAAACTTGAAAATTTGGGAATGAGGGTGACCACTTAAACTATTCACTAGCTACTTTTTTGACAGACAGAAACAGCAGTGTTTCGTAACACAATATATCCACGCTGCAAAGTAAACCAATAGGGGATGCCTCGGGATTCAATTTTGGGGCCTTTACTATTCTTGGTATATATTAATGATATTTGTAAATGCCTGTTATAACTTCAGCTATGGTTCTCTTTGCAGAAAAACGACACAAATCTTCTCTTAAAAGATAGGGCATTAGACATTACATGTTAAAGTTTAATAGTGAACTAGAGAATAAAAGATCGAATGGGTTTTAGCTAATAAACTATCTGTTAACATAAGACACAACTAATTAATACTCTTTCAAAATCGTTCTGTGCTAATATTTTAGGCTCAGTTTACCTTGAGAAAATGAAATTCAATGAGTCACGTACTTAGTTTCTGGGTGTTTTATTATGACGAAATTTAAATTGGAAAAAACATATACAATCTGTAATTTTGAACTTAATCAAAAATGTGTGGAATGTTTATACAGAATTAGGCACAACTTCACGACTAAGCTTTGCGAAGCAATACTATTATTTTATGTTATCCATAATAAAATTTACTGTTTTGTCCTGTCTGGGGATGTCTTGCCTTCTCACCTTTAAAAGATTTTTCATTGCAACAAAAGAAAATAATAAGAAACCAATTACCTTTAAAGGCAGGTATGTCATACGATTTTATATTTAATGATTTAGGGTTTACTGAACTTATGCTGAGTTTTTAAAAAAAAAAAATTTCTTGTACTTACAATTTAACATGGTATAAAATGATAGTAGTGGATAGTAATCAATTTTTAAAGTTCTTCACCACAGTCAGGTACGCGGGGAAACCATATTGACCTGATATGTCCCCTACAAACCACGAACAACATATTAAACATTCACTGCCTGTGTTGGTCCTAATGTTGGACAATTTACCAAACAATTTGAACAGTATTAACAATTTAATACATTTACAAAATAGACTTAAGACTTACTTTTTTCCATCAACCGAATCAAAACATTAGGGATAATATGAAATATTCTTCACATCATTAGTATTTTCCAGTAGCAAAATTAGTGTTTAATTGTATCAATCAACTTGGTAATTTCTTTATGGTAGTTAACAGTTTTTTTATTTTTTTTGGGGGTTAAATATATTTTATTTATTGCCGCCCTTCCATATATTTAATAATATTTTGTACACTGTTCCTGTCCGCCAGGGAGCTGTTGCTCGGCGGACTAATGCCTAAGATCACATTTGTATATAATTATATAATATATGTACTTCTAAAGATATGGCAATAAACTAAACTAAACTAAACTAAACTCCTACTTCTACTGTTATAACAATATTTGTATTGTGATGAGATTTGTGTGGTAGGTATTGAACAGTAAAGTCATTTTCTTACGTCTTTTTTTACAGATAAATCATTCATCGCTCGACTTGGAACTATATGAAATAACATTCGACTATACAATATGCGCTATATACATCGGACACCCATTTCATTACGTGAGTTATCTTAGGTATAACTGACACAAATATAGACGGAGAGGGAGGAAGTAGAGTAAACTTACCTTGTTTATCGTAAAATAGGAAGAGTAGCTGTAAGGCGGTAATAATAGTGTCAGTAAAAAGGGAGTGTTGTAAGCTTGATATCAGTGGCAATCGGATTTGGATGATTTTCAGAATATCATGAGTTTTATAATGTCATTGGTTGAGAGAGACGGAAGAGAAGAATGGTAGACTGGCGTATTTTTTACATTTCATGAAAGCTTTGCATCTCTGGTTTGAATGTGTTGTTTAATTCAAGGTTATAACTCCCCAGTGCATACCTTGGATTGTGTGTAGATATGGTCATACACGCGTCAAAGATGTCAGTATATATGAGTGTACAATAGTATAGTATTGTTACTATAGCTAATGTTCATATTGGAATAAAGTAGAAGCAATTAAGATTTAACTATAAGTTTGCTGTAAGCGTATATATAAATGGTCATACATGCCTAAAAATGATCAGAATCTATAAATATTTAAGAGTGAAAGATTGTTACAATAGGTCATTTCCATCTATTAGTAAGCTTAGAACAATAATGTTATTTTTTGTATATGCTACAAGCTCATGATGTGCACATTGTTAAAATGTTTTGTTCATACTTATAATTCTTTGAAAAAGAAAAGAAAAAAAAAGGTCACCTAATCGACTCTACGGTCAACAAGGCAAGGAAAGAAAGATATAAATGTATAGCTCAGTTTTATGTGATATACTGGAAATTGATGTGAATATTGTTGCCATAAAGACGAATTAATTATCACATTATGTCCAGAAGTGAAGAAAAAATATCAACAACAACAGTACATTTCGCGTAATGTGTCAACTAATAACTGAATGCAAAGGAAAATAATAATGGTTATGATATTAATCGTATTTTAAGCAAGTAATTATTGTCTACAGTTTATTAATATAGAATAGACAGAGAAACACAAATGGGCCTTCAGTCTGACAATAAAACCAGGTTCTTTCTCCTCCTTAAGTAATGTGTGTATCCATGATCAAACGTTATTTTTTGGGATGCATGAACAAACTACGTTTTTTTTCTACACCCATAAACAAAAATTAAACATTCAATGACTTTTTCGGTCACGTATCATTGAACAAGATGTTATTTTCATCTCCCTGAACAAAATGAAACGAAAGTCATTCCTGTGTTCATTATTACAGGCATTTATTTTCTTTTACGTGTTAATAATTATTAACACGTAAAAGAAAATAAATCCCTGTAATAAAGAACACAGGAATTACTTTCGTTTCATTTTGTTCAGGGATATGAAAATAACATCTTGTTCAATGATACGTAACCGAAAAAGTCATTGAATGTTTATGGGTGTAGAAAAAAAACGTAGTTTGTTCATGCATCCCAAAAAATAACGTTTGATCATGGATACACCAAAGACTACTCTATACTGGACTTGCTACTCATTTTGGGCTATTTCCAGTGGAGGCCAGTTTTGCGATTCCTGCCATTTTCGAACATCACTCCCTTTTCCCTTCCTATGGTTTATCATATTATGGATAAAACCGTTATCCTTCGTAAATGTTTGGTTCTATAATATTATCAGATAAAATACAGCAAAATACAACTAAACTAAATGGCCATTTAATGAGAGAGTGAAAAAATATCATGAACTTAATATTCACTTCAAATCATCGCCATTTAATATTTTGCGAGAAAACATTTTAGATGAAACATACTTAGAAGCGGATTTCCATTAGTTTTTTCCATTGCTATAATTTCGTTGTTTTTCTGATAAATGAATCAGAACACTGCATAAATTAGCGTTAACTAAAAAAATAACATCTATCGGGATAATTACCATTGATGGATGTTATTTTATTTAGTTAACGCTAATTTTGGCATGGTTATCATTCATTTATCAGAAAACGAAATATAGCATGGAAACTAATAAATTCCGCTTCTATTGTATGTTTGCATGTTAAAAAGTCTTTGTGACGCAAAATATTAATGCGATGAGTTTTAAGTGATATTAAGTTCCTACATATATTCCTTCAGAGTCTCATAATGGAAATTCTTTAGTGTATTTTACAGTTTTTTTATTTGAATAATATTATAGAAACAAACATTTGCGAAGATAACCAGTGATCATTATAACTGCATGCCATATCTACTGTATTCATGGAACACTTTTTTTACTTTGCCGATCCGATTTTGATGATAGTTATTTCTTTAGTTAACGCTACTTTATGCATGGTTCTAATTCTTTTCTCAGAAAACGAAATATATCAACGGAAAGCTAATGAAAATCCGCTTCTATTGATACGTTTCGTCTAAAATGTTTTCTCGCAAAATATTATATGGCGAAGAGTTTAAATATATATTGAGGTCATGCATATTTCTTCACTCTCTCATAATGGCATTTCTTTAGTGTATTTTACTGTTTTTTATTTGATAATATTATAGAACAAACAGTTTTACTAAGATCACGGTATATCATATTATACTGATAAACCTAGGAAGGGAAATAGGGGTGATGTTCTAAAATGGCAGGAATCGCAAAACTGGCCTCCACTGGTCATGGTCGGGTTGGCGCGGCCCCGAGTAGCAAGTCCAGTATAGAGTAGTCTTTGGATACATACAACACATATATTGCTTGGTCAAAAATCTATACAAAAACCGTCGTATTTGTTTATGTATAAAAATAAACATGTTTGTTCATGTGTACAAAATAACATGTTTGTTTATGTATATAAAAAACGTTTTGTTTGTTCGTGTATACATAAAAAAACCGTTGTGTTCAAATATACCCAACAAATCTTGTTTGTTTATGTACAGACAAAAATACTATTGTTTATGGACACAAACGACATATTTAGTTCACGTACACACAAAACAAAAACCGTTCTCAAGACTTCTTGGACCTTGGTACTTGAAAAAAACGTCTTGTCACTTTAAAGCGACGTTAATTGAAAATAATTTATTTGGTCAGAATTAACAAGACATCCTGCCCACATGAGCTAAAGTAACAGATGAAGGAAATATACTATCTATTATCGAAAACAACGGATAATTATCTATATCTTTAGTCAGGAAATCCCCCGCGCGGAAGCACATCAAAGAAACTCCATCTCGCATTCGTCGATATTCAGGGGCCATAAAGAGATAGTGGTAGTTGGGCGGCCGGTGTAAGGGATGCGATGTAAGTAAGTTTGTAAGTAAGTATTAGTTCTTAATGTTCTTCAGGGTGGGTGAGCGTGTGGGAATATCGGGTGTTCTTGTTTCACTTAGTAATGTGTGATTATGTAGGATAGGTTTAGGTGTGTGTGTGTGTGTGTGTATGTGTGTGTGTGGGTGTGTGTGGGTGTGTGTGTGTGTGTTGCGTGTATGTCTGTGTGTGTGTGTTTGTGTGTGTGTGTATGTATGAATGACATTTACAAATATATATATATAGAGAAAAATAGAAAGATATGGTGCATGGCAAAAAAAGGTAAAATAATGGTAAACTGGTAAATGCCATTGGAGAGAAAAAAAGTGAAGGGGGAATAAAAAGATAATATAAACAAGAAAAGAAGAACATCAGACATCATATAGAACCGAAAAATACGGAAAACAATCAGTGAAGCACAAGAAACACATTAACAAAACAACAACAAAAACAAATACGTCACACATTATTACGAGAAAGAAAACATAACGCATACTGTCTGATCCTTCTTCATAATCATTAAAAATAAAAACATAATGGAGGGAAATCAAAGTTAATTTACTAACACCTGAGTGTCGAGATCTAACGTAGTGAGGAGAGAGAGAGCGAGAGAGAGAGAGAGGAGAGAGAAGATAAATAGAGAGAGAGAGAGAGAGAGAGAAGATATATAATATAATATACTTTTGATCCTAATCCTAGAACTTTGCAAGTACCAACTGACAAGGTTATTGACTGTACAAAGCGCCAACCACAACCAGGACAATTTGGTGACTGAACAGCTGACCGAATGGCGCATGGACTCTGCAAACACCATCCCCGTGATTCTACCAACCGCTCCACCCTGGCGGCGATAGAGAGAGAATTTTTGTTTTGTTGTCGATTGAATTTATTACATTATAGATATATATATAGTATATATATATTATATATATATATATATAAATATTAATATATAATATATATATTTATTATGTTATAATATATATATCTATAATTATATATATTTATATATATAATAATGTATATATATCATATATTATATAATATATATATATATATATATCTCTCTTATATATATTATACTTGTAATCAATTAATCGAAACCACAACAAAAATTCTCTTCTCTCTCTCGCACCGGTGTCGCGGTTGGTATAAATCACGGACTGGTCTTGCAGATCCCTCGCCATTCGGTCAGCGGTTCGAGTCCCACCAATTCGTCCTGGTGTGGTTGCGGCGTTGTACGGGGGGGGGGAGGGGGGGGGGGGGGGGGGGGGAGTCAATACCTTGTAAGTTGGTACTTGCAAAGTGTCCTATGATAGGATCAAAGTATCTTATATCTATGTATCTTCTTCTCTCTCTCCTCTCTCTCTCCCTCTCTCTCTTCTCTCTCTCTCTCTTACTCATCTCTCTCGTCTCTCCTATATATTATAATATATTATATATACTATTATACTATATTATAATTATTATTAGATATATAATCGTATTATATTAATATATATATATATATATATTAGATATATAATTATTATATATATATCTATATATAAATATATATCTATATATATATATATATTATCTATATATATATCTAATTTATATATACTATTATATATGATATATATATTATTATATATTATATATTATATATATATATATAGATCTATATATAGATAATTTATAGATATATTATATATATATAATATTATATATATATTATATATATATATAATATATCTATTATATGATATATATATATATATAAGTATAGATAATATAATTATTTATATATATATATATATATATATTATATTATATATAAATAATTTTATATATATATATTATATATATATATATTAATTATTATCTATATATATATATACTATATATATATATATATATATATATATATAATATATAATATATATATCTATATATATATATAGATAATTATTATATATATATATATATATATATAGATTATTTATATATATTATATTATATAGATATATATATATATATATTATTATATATCTATATATCATATATATTAATAATATATATATATACATATATAATTATTATATATTATATAATTTATTATTATATATATATATATATATTATAATTATATATAATATTTAGATTATAAATTATTAATATTATATAGTCTTATATATATTATATATCATTAATTATATATATATAATATAATTATTATATATCTATAATTACTATATATAGTATATAAAATTACTTATATAGATGATATATCTATATATATATATAGATATAATGATTATATATATTATATAAATTATTATATATATATATAATATATATTATATATATATATATATCTATATAATTTATTATATATATATATATCTAATATATATATATAGATATTATACTTAATTATTATTATATATATAAATATATATAATTATTATATATATATATATATATATACTATATATATATATATATATATTATATATATATCTAATTATTTATATATTATATATAATTATTATCTATATATATATATATCTAAATATATTATAGGTATATATGTATATATATAATATATATATAATTATATATATATATAATATATAATATATAATACTATATATTATTATATATATATATATATTATATATATAGCTATAGATAGATAGATATATATATATTATTAGGGGGATGCGGTTAGCTAGTGGTTAGCGTCTCCGTGTCGTTCCTCGGTGACCCGACTTCGATCCCGATGAGGAGCAAAAATCCACCTTAAAAATCTTTCTGCACCGTCGAATGGCCTAAGAACACCCATAGCTATCCCTCAACTCCAACTCTTCGATTGCGCGTTTGCATCGAAGGACCAGGGGGGCAACAATGAGCGCCTCTAATCACAGGAGTGTCACTTTTAAAATCCTGCCTGCGCCACCACGGACGAGGGCCACCATCACAGCTCTCAATTGAGCATCCGGGGCCTACCATCGAGTTTTAACAGGCGCTATAGGCACAAATGTATAATATAATCATATATATATATATATTATATATATATATATTAATATATATATATATATTATATATATATATATATATATATATATAATTACAAAATAAGTATAACAGTAAATATATAGAGTATAGATAGAGAATTCATGATAAATATATAAAACAAAGAGATGGGAGAAGGTGAAAAAATAAGGAATAGACCAAAAGTTAGGCAGGACAAGAAATGAAGAGAGAGAGAGGGAGAGAGAGAGATAGAGAGAAGAGAGAGAGAGAGAGAGCGAGATAGAGAGAGATAGAGAGAGGAGATAGACCCATCAACCTTCTCTGTAAAAACGGTTGACGAAAATAACCTTATCTCAATGAAAAAACTCCAATTCCCTTTATTATTTTCCTTTTTTCTACATTTTTTTTCTAGGTACCCCTATTTACAATAATCTAAAGTGACTCTCCCATTGCTACAGCCATATCCAATTCACTTCTCAGGAACGGGGTGCCCCACCATTGATCCGTGACCCAAACCATTTTCAAAAGCTGCACTTGCAAAGGCCGTCTCAAGCTATAAGAGGCCTGCGCCTGAGATTGATGACGTCACGGACGGCTTCTGTACGAGGTCCCACCGAGAATGACAGAGTTTACCTACCTATATATGTTTATCAGGTATAAAAGATATATTGTTATCTTCGGAATGTTTGTTCCTATAATATTAATCAAATAAAAACCTTAAGAACACATTAAAAAATGCCATATAGAGATCTCAAGAAATATGCATACTTAAACCTTCGCCATTTAATATTTTCCTCGAAAACATTTTACATGGAGAATTATCAATAGAAAGCGCATTTAATCGCTTTCCTTTGCTATATTTTGGTTTTCTGTACATGAATTAGCAGCATGCAACATTAGCGTAAACAAATACATAACATCATAAATCGGGGGTAATTTCGTACCTAATATATGTTTATCAGTATAAAAGATATATTGTTATCTTCGGAAATGTTTGTTCTAGATAAATATTAATCAATAAAAAACCGTATAACAGACTAAAGAAAGGCCATTATGAGACTCACAGAAATATGTATGAACTTTAACTCTTTCGCCATTTAATCTTTTGCTCAAAACTATTTTTAACAATGGAGAAATATCATAGAAGCGATTTAATTAGCTTTCCATTGCTATAATTCGTTTTTTTTGATAAATAATTATAACGATACATATTTAGCGTTGAACTACAAAAAAGGTCATGAAATCTGGTAAATTTTTCCCTTTTGATGATTTTTTATTTAGTTAACGCTAATGTATGTATGGTTCTAATTCATTTATCATAAAAACAAATATAACAATGGAAAGCTAATTAAATTCCGATTCTATTGGTATTCACCATGTAAAATGTTGCGAGTAAAATATTAATGGCGAAGAGTTTAAGTTCTGCATATTTCTTGAGAGTCGCATAATGGCATTTCCTTTAGTGTTTTTCCGGTTTTTTATTTGATTAATATTATAGAACAACATTTCCCAATATAACAGTATATCTTATCCGCCCGTACATCCGCACATGCTGGAAAGCTCGGCTCCTACTGACGCGCGGAGGCAACTCAGCCTCGTGACTCCACGTCCATCCGCGCCTCCCAGACTCAGGCTTTTACATAGAGAAGGCTTTGGCACTTGCCGGCAAAGTTTACTCAATACACTTTGAGAGAAAAAGGAGATTGGGGGTTGGTCAAACACCTTTACTTTTTGTAATTTTTTTTGTATTATTATTTCAGTAGGAAGTTATGTTTGAAAGTAGTAGATCGCAAAAAAGTAACTTTGCCCACATACACCTGCGCGCTTACACACACACACAACACAAAACACACAAACACACACACAAACAAACACAAATGAACTCTAGTGGGCAAACTGTCCTAACACATTTGGCCAAGAATGAAAAATTGCCCTTTGTTCTCGTTTTAATATCTGTTAAGAATTTTTTTTTTCTTCTCTCTCTCCTCGCTCCTCTAATCGATAATTCTACCACTAGAGTTCTTAACATTTATTACGAATTTTCTAAATATTTTTTTGATCTATATTTTTCGTCCTCCGTTTTCTTTTCGCTGAGCTGAGGATGATTTTTTTTAATTCGTACTATGCTACACCGAATGTCCTTCCGTCCGCCTGTTCTGTTAGCATAGGCTCCCCGCCATTTGTTAAACCGATTTCAACCAACACTTTCAGGAAGGTGATGTAACCCCTGGAGAGTTATAAGTTATACTTGGCCAGATTTTCCACTTCTATATTTATTAAAGTGTATTTCTCCCTCGGACGACCAGAAAGTAGCTCCATCGTGGAAGGCTAGAGGTGATTGAGGGTGGCGGAGGTTGGAATAAGGGAGGTGCTTGGAGGGGGAGGTTGAGTTAGGAGTCCTGGAGCGAAAGTGGAGGGAAATATATAAGAAATAATAAGAAAAAGATGAAATCTTTGTCGCCTCCGTGGTGTAGTGGCTAGGCTCCTACCACGCAAATGCTCTGGCCTGGTTCGAATCCGGGCCGAGATATTCGCAGCCAGTCTACCAGCCTGTTTATCCTTCCTTTCGGGTTGGTCGATAAATATGTACCTTTGGGAACTTAGGAGGTGCCTTGGTACCCGGATGTCACATTATTTATCTATCCTGAGGTAGCGGGTTCCTACACCCACAGCTCAAGACCAAGCGATGTGATGAGCCCGAAGCCAAGCGCAG
>JACEEZ010023281.1:133886-142410 GCA_016584305.1 Chionoecetes opilio
TATCTTATAAATAGATGGTAACATAATAGATATTTATATAGAGTAGTTATATTATCAGTTTATTCTATGGTAGAATAAACTGTTTAGGAGGGAAAGGATAATGCAAAGGAGGGAAAGGATAATGCAAAGGAACACAAATGAAGAGAAAAAAGGAAGTCAGCTATTGTGCTATAGTTGCGATAGTCCCGATAATACATTGTCCTTAAACCAAATGAAACTTTTATCACTCCAAGAAATCTACTGAAACTCATGCCTTATACATTTATGCCCGTAATCATGCCAAATCTTTGCTTCAATTCAATTTATAAGTTAACAGTTTTAAAGAACTACTGGTAAATCTATGCGCTAACAATGTGTCACAAAAATAATATTTACATGCAGGTTCATACACAACATGATCATTTGAAGAATCACTATCATCAAAATTGTATCTATTGAACCTTAAACTACCAATTACACTAAGTGGAAACTGGTGACGAACCTCTTTATGTAATTCATTCATAAACTCAGTCATTTAAATTACTAAATGGAAGAAAATTCTGAATAACAGACATTGTTTAGTTAAATTATATTGAATACGTGATCCTTTACCAACCAGCTAATGTTTCTTATGTCCACGACCACGTGAGGACGCCCTTGTGTTTGGCTGCGATGCGGCAAGGGACCCAGGTGTGCTGGCACGACCAGACGTGGGCGTTGCATCGGCACGACGAGCTCCAGTGCTAACACCAGCAGCAGCGACCACAGGACTACCACCACTTACGTCCTTACCATCAGCAACTCCCCAAGCACCAGCAGCAACCACATTAGTGACACTGCCACGAACAGAGTCACCGTCAGCGCTGCCACCATCGCCCCGTACAGATGTGCCAACAGGCGTAGTGCATCGGAGGACACAGGGGGGCGGCATGAGCCTCTAATCACAGGCGTCACTATAAGAATCCTGCCTGCGCCACCACGGGCGAGGACCAACCATCAGAGCCCTCAAGTGAACCTCCAGAGCCTACCATCCGAGCCCTGGGTCACCACTGCCTACAGGCGCTATAGGCACAAATGTAAAAAAAAAAAAAAAATACTAGTTTCAAGATAGGCAACTAGTATAATAATAAGGTAGGTAGTAGTAAGGTTATGGAATGAGAAAGTTTAATATCAATGCAATATTTGAGAAAATATCGCTGTTTTATTCATTCGGGGCATTATGAATCACCCTATGGGGCAATGTGAATCACCATTATGGTGTAATGCATATCACTCATAGGACTAGATTTTATGCATTTTTATGGCTTTTTCCATTAGGTTTTCACTAATATGGCTTTTCTTTCTCTGATAGGATGGTCAGGACATATAAAAGGAAGTCGGATGCCTCACGGCAATATTCTGAGGAGGCGATTGCCAAGGCACTCATTGACATCGCCAATGGAGTATCACAATGAGAGGCTGACCGTCTCTATAATATTCCCCAGGCCACACTAAGACGTCGTTACCTGGGGCTTGTCAAGTCTCCGGGCAAAGCTGGACGTAAGACTGCACTCCTGCGAAGTAAAGAGTTTGCGTTGGCTAACCACCTGGATTAGGTGATTTTGGCCTGGCTTTTGATTCACTAGAGCTCAGAAAATTTATTAAGTTCTTCCTTGACAGCCATTCACGAAAGGTTGTTCAGTTCAGAGATAATTGCCCTGGCCCTGACTGGGTGACAGGCTTTCTGAATAGGCACTCTAACCTGTCATCCCGCATGTGCCAGAATATTTCGAGGAGGCGGGCAGCAATATCTGAGGCAGTTGTCTCTGAATACTTCAACAACCTTGAGAAGACATTGGAACGGGTTCCACCCTTCAACATTATTAATTATGATGAGACTAATGTGACTGACGACCCAAAAGGAAAATTGCAGATCTTCCGCCAGGGGACAAAACACGCAGAGCGGATCATGAACACAACCAAATCCTCCACATCAATTATGTTTGCCATTACAGCTAGTGGTCGTAGCCTCAGCCCATATGTTGTTTACAAGGGAGACCGGCTGCAACCGACATGGATCGAAGGGGGACCAATCGAGGTTGTGTACATCACAAAGTCAGGATGGTTCGACAGCGTGTGCTTCGTTGACTGGTTTAAAAAGATCGTTCTGCCATATTTAAGGATCCTGCCAGAGGAAGAGCCAAAGGTGTTGATTGGTGACAACCTGCCCTCCCACATAAACCATACAGTGATCGAGTTGTGTGATAAGTACAACTTACGGATGGTGTTCCTACCACCCAACTCAACCCACTTGTTACAGCCACTGGACGTAGCCGTGTTTTCGTCACTAAAGAATGAGTGGAGGAAGATCTTAACACGGTGGAAGTTGACCACAGGGAAGAACTGTACGACCCTTCCCAAAAATATGATACCACCACTTCTCCTTGAGCTGCAGAACGCTATGGGGTTAAAGTGGGCAGATCTTGGTAAGGCAGGTTTCAAAGCCTGTGGGATCCACCCATTTAACCCCTTCACGCCCAGATCTTTCCTTTGCTAAATTATAAAATTGTCTGTTGTTAGCCATAAAATTACAAAAAGTAACTGAATATACCGAATTTGTTAGTGGACAAGGTTACTGAACAGGTCATATCTATAAAATATTGCTTATATTCATTAAAATCGTCTAATGGTACCCAAATTACAATTGAAATTACGTTCGGGGCCTCAAGGGTTAACAAGGAACATGTTTTGGCCAAAGTCAGAAGGGTCCCAGTAGAGGAGCAAGGAGGGACTTACCAGGTCAGCCCGGTATTCCTTACTTATCTCCAAAAGCAAAGACAATCGAGTGTTTCAAGCAGAGGCCGTGGACGTGGCCGCAGGGGTCGAATGCGCATCTCACCTGGGCAGTCAGTTTCTCTGAAGGACCTACAGGAAGCTGAATCTTCCAACCTGCAAAGATGACAGCAACCAAAGCAGCAGACAAAGAGGAGGCTGGAATTAGAAGACATCTCATCAGAAGACAGTTCCACAGAAGAAAATTTGGGATTGGGAAGTGACTCTGAAGAAGACGGAGAGACTCTGGCAACCCCAATAGATCCTCCTATGGAATTGACAAAAGACGCAGCAGAAAGTGACACCGGTGTAAAAATAGCAGACTACGTGCTGGTTCGGTTCAATGCAATGTTTTTATCTTGAAACCTTCGATATATAGGCTGATGAGTCATTTTCATCAAAAATAAAAAAATGCTATATCGCGAAATCCTGATGTGATAGACAAAAATTGAGTTCATATTCGTAATCAGCAGCCCAAATTCAGTTAGAATTTGTTTTAAAACCTTTTGCCAGAAATATCGTGTTGACCAGTGTAATATAAGCGAAAGTGTGTCTGTCTGTCTGTCTGTGTGTGTGTGTGTGTGTGTGTGTGTGGTATAGGTTCCGCCCCCCGTGGCGCAAACACCTCATATGGCACATTTTTGGAATCAGGTTGACCAGGGGAAGGTCATAAGCCCACTTATGAGATGATCCGATCACTTTTTTTTTTTTTTTTCTTTAGCAGCCTATTAGCGAGAATTGTGAAAACAAAAGTGGGTTGCGAGAATTGAGGAAGCCTTGATGTAGGGTGATGGGTAATGGGTGGGGTGATGGGTAATGGGTGTGGGGTGATGGGTGAGTGAATGGGTGGGGGGTGATGGGTTGGGGGTGATGGGTGATGGGTGAGGGAATAGGTGGGGGGTGATGGGTAATCTATAATAATATAAGCGAAAGTGTGTCTGTCTGTCTGTCTGTGTGTGTGTGTGTGTGTGTGTGTCTGGTATAGGTTCCGCCCCCCGTGGCGCAATCAACTCCTATGGCACATTTTTGGAACCGGGTTGACCAGGGGAAGGTTTTAAGCCCAATTATGAGATGATCCGATCATTTTTTTTTTTTTTTTTAGCAGCCTATTAGCGATAATTGTGAAAAAAAAAAGTGGGTTGCGAGAATTGAGGAAACCTTGATGTAGGGTGATGGGTAATGGGTGAGTGAATGGGTGGGGTGATGGGTAATGGGTGTGGGGTGATGGGTGAGTGAATGGGTGGGGGGTGATGGGTTGGGGGTGATGGGTGATGGGTGAGGGAATAGGTGGGGGGTGATGGGTAATGGTAAATATAAGCGAAAGTCTGTCTGTCTGTGTGTGTGTGTGTCTGGTATAGGTTCCGCCCCCCGTGGCGCAATCACCTCATATGGCACATTTTTGGAATCGGGTTGACCAGGGGAAGGTTTTAAGCCCAATTATGAGATGATCCGATCACTTTTTGTCTTTTTTTTTTTAGCAGCCTATTAGCGATAATTGTGAAAAAAGAAGTGGGTTGCGAGAATTGAGGAAACCTTGATGTAGGGTGATGGGTAATGGGTGAGTGAATGGGTGGGGTGATGGGTAATGGGTGTGGGGTGATGGGTGAGTGAATGGGTGGGGGGTGATGGGTTGGGGATGATGGGTGATAGGTGAGGGAATAGGTGGGGGTGATGGGTAATGGGTGAGTGAATGGGTGGGGGGTGATGGGTAATGGGTGAGTGAATGGGTGGGGGGTGATGGGTAATGGGTGAGTGAATGGGTGGGGGGAATACATACATTTCTACATCCATGATTTCAGGAAAGTTAGAAGGGGCTATCTGGGGAGTCCATGTTTGGTGGGCCGAAGGCCCACCAAACACAGGTGGTGGGCCGAAGGCCCACCAATAGCCCTCCGCAGGAGCTAGCCAAAAAGTCCGCCCGGAGGGCGGCTTTGCGGCTAGTATACATATATATATGTATATATATATATATATATATATATATATATATATATATATACAAATATACAAATATATATATATATATATATATATATATATATATATATATATATATATATATATATATATATATATATATATATATATATATGCAAATATACAAATATATATATACCGTAAATGGGGTAATGTGAATCATTCGGGGCAAACTGAATAATTACGGGGTAAAACAAATCGATCGCTCTGGAAGGCTTATTTTCTATTGAACTTTTAAAATGTGCAGTCCATTTTGTTCCTCAATTAATGTTCTTTCATTTGTGATCATTGTTTTGTCCATAATGACGAAAATACACATGTCAACCTGATTTCAATTATCTATACTTTTTTCAGTTTTTTTAAGCTGTCGCCACTAGTGTTTCGGGAGAAGAGGTCCATACTGTAGGGGAGAGGGGAGAGGGGAGGCGGTAGCGGAGTGGTTAGCGTTTCCGACTGGCGTTCTCGGTGACCCAAGTTTGATCCCCGAAGAAAACCAAAACCTTTCTGCACCGTCGAGTGGCCTAAGAACACCCACATGCCCTGCCCATCAACTCTACCTTCGATTGCTGATACTGATACATTTATTGGCCCATTCAATACTTTGGTAAAACTTATGAGTACATATAATATTTTTGTTAAGGCTCGGTCTGTTGAGCCGAAGCTCTTATACAGACCTGTAAATTCATTCATTAGTGCCGACAGAGTCATTTATTAGGCCTAATATATTATAAGGCTACTCTACCCAATCGTAATTCCCACAATGACTATATACTGTATACTAAAAAACATGTATAATACATAACTAAGTACACACATATATGACATAGACAATACAACGAAAATTAGAATATTGCACATATGATACTATTCGTATACTATATTATATACAAGCTGTATATATATACACAATTTCACATACACACACATACATATATATATATATATATATATATATATATATATATATATATATATATATATATATATATAAACACACACACACACATACTACACAAATACATACACTCGAAACACTCTGACAATACAAACTAGTAATCACTGAACAACCTCTGCTTGATTTTCCATTTGAAAATGTTGAACGGTTGAATGTTTTTTATATCTTCTGGGAGTTGATTCCACTGACTTGGTCCTCTAGCTGTTATGTATCTTTGTGCATGAGATGTCCTACATAATGGGAGTTTTAAATCATTGGGTCTACGGGTATTTGGATTATTTGATATGTATTGGAAGTCACATTGTCATGACAGAAATTGGGGTAACTGGTCTGGGGTATTTATAACTCGTCAACGTTACTTGAATGATATTATTTGGGGATGATTTGATAAAAGATTACAACTGGAATGGAGGATTTAACTTAGTCTTCAGACTTCACTATATGTTTATAGTTTGACCACTTCTCACTACGGAGAGTACTGAACAAGGGGGTATACTTAAAGTAATCGTCCAGACCATTTCATCATTCCTGATTTAATGCAATCAAAGTATAGCCATTAACGAGTATATCAACAATACGTCGTCACTTTTTGTATCCAGTCAGCCGTTTTTAAATAATCCGCAATCAAAATCTGCAAATTCCCCGAGTTTTCAAAACGCTCTCAAGGTTTGCAGACGCTCAGGCTCAGGCTCGGTGACGTAGCATTAGGGAGGCTCATCTTCCCGCGCTGATCAGAGAGACACGTAAACAGAGATAAATACAGGGTGTAACACGAGTTTATGCAAATGTTGATACAGGAGATAGACCGAATTATTCTAAGAACAAAATGCTCTATACCCATATGCTTTCTGAAGCTTCCTTTACGTGACATGGAGTGAGAAAGAATTACCGCGGCCGTCATGTAACTCATGGCTAGCGGGAGGCAGGAGGTATGTATGAGATGTGCACTCGCGCGTATGTCCCCCGGTGAAATTATGAATTATTTAATCATAATTTCTACTAGTTATGGACAATTACAGTATCTTATAAGTTTTAACTACACAATCGATATTAATAAACGGCTGTTATTTACCAAATAAGCAGTACATGAGAACAGCAGGGCTGTCATAAGCAATAATGTCAAGGGCTACTTGGCATTATGTCGGCGAGGGGGAGGCAAGGTGGGTAGGGATGGGTGCCGTGCGAGGCTACATCAGCTGTGTCCCTCCTTCTCCCGCCCAGATTAGCGACAGTGTTTAGTTTGAGAGAGTTAAAATCATGACTTATTTAGTATCAATTTGAGAGAAATAAGCTGTAGACAGTGTTGTACGCTTACGGTAATGTGAAGTATTATTCTGGATATGGGGTTCTGGATATGGGGATTATTCAGCCCCATATCCAGAATAATACTTCACATTACCGTAAGCGTACAACACTGTCTACAGCTTATTTCTCTCAAATTGATACTAAATAAGTCATGATTTTAACTCTCTCAAACTAAACACTGTCGCTAATCTGGGCGGGAGAAGGAGGAATACAGCTGATGTAGCCTCGCACGGCACCCATCCCTACCCACCTTGCCTCCCCCTCGCCGACATAATGCCAAGTAGCCCTTGACATTATTGCTTATGACAGCCCTGCTGTTCTCATGTACTGCTTATTTGGTAAATAACAGCCGTTTATTAATATCGATTGTGTAGTTAAAACTTATAAGATACTGTAATTGTCCATAACTAGTAGAAATTATGATTAAATAATTCATAATTTCACCGGGGGACATACGCGCGAGTGCACATCTCATACCTCCTGCCAAGATAAAGAGACAGATAAAGAAAGATAAAGAGACACCTGTTAATCCACCTCGTACTCGGGCTCAAACATATAGGATCCCATGACAATCTGAGGTTCGTTTTCCTCATAGTATACGCGACCAGCGTCATTTCTTTCGGTGTCAGATTGAGCATCGTACTCTAAATCTGTCACGGCGACAGATTCACTGTCTGACACCGAAGTACAATCGCTCATCATAACATTTGCCGACAGGTGCCAGACAGAGTGTCTGCGGGCGTCCCTATTCTGACGTCATCAATAACAGTCGTAGCCCTGTTGGAGGGAAGATTTTTTTTTTCGCGCGCTTTTTACAAAAGTCGTGTTTTTACGGAAATAAGGCCTGGAAATCAATTATTTTTGGTGGATTAGGTGTTTTGAATGTACATTCAACATAATTCGGCAAAAAAAAAATGGGTCTGGACGACTACTTTAAGGGGAAAGGATAATAAGGTTTAGGTTATGGGATTTGCTGCCACCAGCCCTGACGAGTATTTCACTATGATTACTCCCGGGGCACGTTAGATTAATATTAATATTAGATTGATCTTGGTAGTCGTGGTTGGTACGAGGGGTTATACCGAAACAAGGCTTGGACTCTCTTGGAAGTGTGGGGAATTATTGTCCTAACTCAGAATAATCACCTGGGTTTTCATAATAACACAAGAACTATATTTGTAAATGATATCCTATTTATTTTGGAAACATGGTAAGTCTCTCACTTGAGATCATCTTCAGCATATAAGGGTTAACACTATACCGAGAAAACTCTACTCGGAAATAAGAAACTTGACTTCACACCCTGACGTAGGAATTTTCCTAAGTTATGAGATAAAGCTCTAATGAGCATAAATCTCCTTCATTAGAATTACCCTTCAGGGAATTGCCCTACACTAGGTAACATACCACTTAATATTTATAAATCACACATGGAAGATAGGTATCTAGTAGAGAAAGAAAATGGCGAGACAGTGTAGTGTATGTGTTCCAATAAGA